>JBBMFX010000016.1:690620-721804 GCA_037832545.1 Rhabdalestes septentrionalis | reverse complement strand
TCATTAGTTACAGAGACAGTCTTACAGTCATTAGTTACAGGGACAGTCTTACAGTCATTAGTTACAGAGGCAGTCTTACAGTCATTAGATACAGAGACAGTCTTACAGTCATTAGTTACAGAGACAGTCTTACAGTCATTAGTTACAGGAACAAGCAATTATATACCCATTGTATATAATTTTTTTAACCATAGTCCTTTGTTGCTAATGAAAATAAAATAGGTTCTAATGCTAATGAATAGTATTGATTCCTACCAGGCTTTTTCCTTGTAAAAGTATAGACCTACTCAGAAGTGTCTGTAGTTTCAGTTCATCAGCAAGTGTGGTGTGGTTATGATTAAATCATTATTAATACATATTATTATCAGAGATCCATTATGAATTATATTTTACAAAAAAGCCTTTGCTGGCTTTAGATATTCAGTAAAAGTTATACAGTCTTCACAAGTGAAAGAAAGAACCTGTTACAGGTTCAGTTTATCCTAAACAATCAGAAAAAAATATTTGGTGGGACCAAAAGTGCTTTTGTGGACAGTCAAGGAGCAGAAATTATTTAGACACCATGACTTTCCTAAGAATTCCCTGAAGTGTACCTTCAGTTCCCTGCCTGGACTCAGTACAGGCGATTGAGTGGAGGATCCTAGTGAGGGATGCAGGTGAGAATTCAGTGTAATTTGTGTCCATTCATTCTGTAGAGCGTTTATGAAGTCCGGCACTGATGTTGGACGAGAAGGTCTGGCTCACAATCTCCGTTCCAGTTCATCCCAAAGGGGCTGGATGGGGTTGAGGTCAGGACTCTGTGCAGCCAGTCAGTTTCTTCCACACTGAACTCCTCCAGCCACATTTTATGGATCTGCTTTGTGCACTGGGACACAGTCCTGCTGGAATAGAAAAGGTTCTTTCCTAAAGTGGGTACTCAATGTTTGAAGCATGGTGTTGTTTAAAATATCTTGGTCTGTTGTAGTATTAAATTTGTCCTTCACTGGAAGTAAGGGGCCTGAAGTAAATAAATTAGGGTCCCAATACTTTTGTCCATGTTGATTAAGTGCAGCAGAGTTGGCCAGTAAAGCCTCCTTCTCAGGCAGCCCTGTGTGGGAGCAGTAGTTTGTCGCTCCCTGACGGTAAAGAGCGGTAGGGCACATGGTGTGGTCAGGTATGGATCTAGAGTTTTTTCTTCTTTTTTTGTTTGTTTGTGTAATTTTATTTTTTTGCCACCCAGTTAGTTTTATTCCTGAATTTTACTTTGCACAGATCACAGAGGCAAATTACAGAGCATCTGTGTTAACACACAACGTGAATGAAAGAGAAGCTACTTGTATTATTGGATTTAGTAATATTTTAATACCTGCTGCAAAAAAATTATATTAAGCATTATTTCCTCAAAAACACAATATTTTAAAAATTACCTGATTAAAAAAATTGCACTAATAACGTCCATAGTGTCAGCTTTTTATTTATTTACAGTAATTATGAAACTTATGATAACACTATTGATTGCATGGTGGAGGTCATGGGTGTCACGATCGAAGGCGCAAACCTCCGACCGTGATTTACCTCGGGGAACCTCAGGCAGGTTGGTTTGTTTCAGTTCCCCTTCATCTCGCCATCGCCTCACTTCCCCGTGTCTGTTCTAGTTTGCTTCGTTTCTGTTTGTCTCTTGCCGGCCACCGTGCCGAGATTTTCTGTTCCTGTTTTCTGTTTTGTTTATTAATAAATCCCTGTTTACCATGGATCCCAGTGTCCTCGTCCTTCGTTACCTGCCTGAGGCTCCCCGAGGTAAATCACGGTCGGAGGTTTGCGCCTTCGACTGTGACACCAAATACCGTATACCGTATATATATATATATATATATATATATATCAATAAACAAATAAATTACGATACAAAACTGAAATCGCGACACTCACGTTCACAAACCCGCGTCGCGGTGTGAGGAGGGTGAATCGCGACACAGACACACCCCTTCCAACTCTTTCCCATATACAGTTCCCGCCCAGAAACATATGTTTTTCACCGTAATAGGACGACTGTCACGTCAATTTCTTTTCTTTAACCAATAGCTGAGGATCTAAGGGTTTCAAAGAGCCCACCCACAAGTCTACAAATATACAAGCACGGATGGACCCTTTGTTTGCTGAATTGATTCGCTGTGAGTACATGTATATTGGGCTTAAAAGTGTCTATAAGCTGGCTGGGTTGTGATATGCCTGCGCTGGAGTCTCTGTGTAGTTGTTTTTATTTAGTTTTGAGCAGTGGTGGACCTACAGGGGTGTCCGGGGTGGCCAATCGGATGTCAAGGGTGTCGGGTGCCCCAAAATTTTATTTCCTACCGGCGGTTCCTGATGCTGTTGGCTTTCAGACTGTTTCTATTGTTTTTCTTTACAGTTTTTTTTAAGGTCGTGCAGAGCAGTAAGCATTTCACTGCATGTTGTCCCGTGTACGACACTGTATGTGACAAATAAATCCTGAATCTGAATTTGGCTGAAGCGCCGCTTCGATGGTCTTGGTGACATCATGGGCCCGGTCTCCGGTGGTCCGCCTCTCAGACAATCAAGGTCTGCCCGCCCCACGGCCCGAGCAGTGTCTGCCTTTACCCTGCACGGTGTGTGTGTGAGAGAGCATGAACAGTGCCGACCTTCCGCTGTGGTGTGTGTGTGTGTGTGTGTGTGTGTGTTTGGGCATGATCCCTCATCATGGATGAATTCGAGAAACGTTTGGCCCATTCTCATCAGAACCGCAGACAAGATGAAATCAGCATTGTTTTTGCAAATAAAATGTTTGAATTCCTTTATTTATTATTTTAACTTTAAGTACAGTGCGTGTGAGTGTGTGGACCCCCTGAAATTGCAGTGGCCATCCCCTGTAAAAAATTCGAGCTCCGCCGCTGGTTTTGAGTGAGTTTTGTGACTCCTGGAAGCTGGGCGGAGTTTCTTTTGTTTGAACGGAGCAGTGAACCGAGAGAGACAAGTCGACACCTCCAACTCAACTTCTCGACGCTCAGTATGAATGGAAAGGAAGCGATATTTAAGGGAATAATGGTTTATAATTTGTGATAAAGATAAGGTGTCTCCAAACAAAATGGCGCCTCACAACGTTTCCTCTCTTCCACTGCAAATGAATTGCGATACGAAACGAATCGTGAGTCAAAAATCGTGAAACGATACGAATAATGGGTTTGGTGTGTTGTTACAGCTCTAACACACAGACACACACATATATATATGCCCGTCAAAAGTTTTAGAACACCCCAGTGTTTCAAGATTTTTTTCATGAAATTGTAACAGTTTAAGTCCAGTGAATAGCATGAAATGGAACAAAGGTCAGTGCGAGAGTTTTGTTTTTTGTTTTTTTGCAATGAAAACAGATATGACATCTAAACAAATCTATTTGGGGCAGGTCTGGGGTAATGTCACATTGGAGCTGTGCCCATTCAGGCAGTTTTCCTTTCTTTGACTTTATTTACTCAAAATACAAAATCAAATGGCACAATGGGTCCACAATGGGTCCATTTGTTTTTTGCATGATGTGAATAGGTGGCTATAAGCTTGTATTCAAGTCAAGTTGTATTCTCTAGCACATATCCTACACAAATGTCATTCAAAGTACAAAAAAATTAAATAGAATAAAATAATATAAAATAACGTACTAGAAGAAAACAAGAAAACATAGAAAATCAATAACGGATTATTTTAACTGTTAGCTTTATTAGTCTTTCAAATCAAAGAGAAAAACCTGCAGTGGATTATTGGGCCCATTTAAGAAAAACATTGTAAACAAACTATGGCTTTATTCAAGGTGAACATTTATTTATGTGTATATTTGTGTGGTACATGTACCTGGTATTTGCTGAGATGCTGCTCTAGACTGGTGAAGCGGATGGTGTCTGGAGTTCCACTGGGCCACTGTCGGTCATCCACCTGCTTAGAAAACTCATCCACCACCTAAAGCCATATAATGAATGTACCTAAACTTAACACATGCATGCATATCCTCAGTCCTAGAAACGTACCAAACACAGACAGCTATGCTCAATAAAATGGTTTTAAAAAATGGTAATATAAGCCCAAAGTGAATCTTCCATCTTTATTTTTGACACAATTAAAATTGAAACAATAGACATTTTCAAAAGCAAATCTTTACTCTCTCTCATTTTCGGTAAGCACTTTACCCTCAGTAGGGTCTCGGGTGACTAGAGCCCATCCAAGGGTCAATGGGCGTGAGGCACTCACAAGGAGAACATGCAAACTCCACACACACAAGGCCAGGTCTTGATTTGAATCCCCAACCCTGAAGTTGTGAGCTAACTATGCTATCCACTACACCACATGGCTTTAGCAATGCTCTAATTCACAGAATTCTTTTTAAACAGCAAAGCTTGGTACCTTGTCAAGCAGTGAGAAACACACTCGCTGTGGATACTCGCTGTCTGTGATGGCCACAGCGCTCAGACCATCGTCCCGTATGTGCACATGACATATGTACTCTAATCAGGGTGACACACACAGTGCACACATGTATTAGGTCTTTACATAAAAATAGTATGAACTGGACAAATCCATGTAATGACTGACCATAATGAATTTAGAGAGTGTCGTCACTGACCTTTCTCACTGACAGAAGCTCGTGTGCCAAAGGCAGAACGTTCCACTATTAGGCCACAAGTGAACATCATAAACTCCTGAATGCTGTCACACACACACACAATTGCTTTTTAATACAATCCATGTACATATTATAAATATGCAAGAACATGTATGTCTGAAATGTGTTATACACATAAGTATGTGTATACTCATTAGCAAAACAATTTGGACCACCACTGGTCAAATTTCATGATAACACATTGTGTTGTTGATTTACTAAATCAGTGGTTCGAAAACCAGTCATCAGGATCCCCTAGATGGTCCATATTTTTGCTCAAATTTAACTCCCAACACATAGGGATAGAAGACAAACATGTTTGCATGTCTTACAATTACTACTTATTTGCAAAATTTCACACATTAGGAACTAAATTTCACTCCAGGACCATTTTTCTACACTGGACACTGGCTGCTTTGTTGGTTATCCTGCACCGTCTTCATATTTTATGCAGAAATAACATATAAACAAAACACACAGTGTCACAGTGTACACACACTCAACTAAAAAAAAACTACAAGCAGTACACTGTCTGGAGTTTCACAATGGCTGGGGATGTACCTGGACCTTTGAAAAAAACCACATGAGGATAAGTCATAGGCTGCCTTTAGCAGGTTGGACTTGGTTTCTCCTTTGTAGAGGATGCTGAGACATAAGAGCTTCATTGTGGCAGCACCAACACCTACAAAAACAATCCACATAATAAAGAGGTGCAGTTTAGTATTAAAATGTCAAACCTGTGTTGATCTTACCTGCTAACAGATACATATACCGGTCACAGACAATTTCTAATAGAGTAACTACAATCATTATCAAGCAATCCCTCTCACCTAGTCTGGTAAATATTTATTCATTGGTTTGGAAATATTGCATTTGCCTAGCTTAAATGCATTAATTTAACTTTACAAGTAATCTTGTCTTTTTAACAGTGTATTTTCTTGATTGTTTGATACAATGAATGTAAAAAATGTTTTTATCAGCTTTGATAAACCCAGTGAAATCCGGAGGTGAAAACAACACAAAACGAAAGCTTCAAGCGAAATGCAGTAGAATGATCATTTTAGCTTGATTGTCTTGCTGTTCTAATCATTGGAAGCCAGTGTTACAATTAAAAATAAAATGTGATCATTTCTAAAGCCTTAGTTTGCTTTATATGTAAAATAATTTGTGCCCTGCAGTGGGCTGCTGCTCAATGGTGGATCATTTCGTCTAATTCACTTTAAATGAATCACAACAGAAAATAATATATGATGCTATACAATTACATTTTTATATTAATGATTCATTAAAATGCTTTAAATGGGATTAATCAGAGCATTCAACTACACGGTAAAGCAGTTGATTCTGAACAAATAAAGGGTGGGATGGCCTTTGATTTTGATTATATTTCCACTTAAAAAATCAGGCACAAAAATAATCTTTGTGCCAAAGTACCTTCCAAAAACAAACACAGAAGAAGCCTATGAGGTCTGGAGCCAAGGCTCAGTGTGTCATTACAGGCTACAAGTAGTCATTTGTTTTGTTTCTCTGTCTGTTTTGCAACAACAAAACCAAACTCAGACAAACTCAGAATATGTTTGTTGTGAGCACAGGTCTTATAATAAAGAGCCCTTTTAGCATTGTGGCCTCACAAACCCTTTTAGTTACAGGTCTTGGAGTGTCTCTGTCCAGAAAGTCATGAGACATCATAGTGAGGCAGCAAACCATCGATCAATTGCACATTTTAGGGATTTGCTTGTGTTGATCTTGGACAATTCTGGGTATTTTAACCATGTTCAGTACTTCCATTCTTCAGTGCTGTCTAGTTATAGTGTGGTCAATGGACTATCATGAATCCAGTCATGAGGCTACCTTGACTTAACAATACTAAACAATCCTGCATCACAGTTAACAAAAGAATTCACTCATTGATACAAACACATTCCGATTAAGTGTCATTCTTCTATGTGGGGCTTGATCCAGTACATTTCTGATTGGTGAGTCCATGTTACCTTGGCTACCAAGCTAAAGTGGCACAAATAAATTATTTTGGCATAAATTAGAAGTGTGACACAGATCTGATCTTTCAAGAGCCATGTGAACACACAGATCTGCACACAAATTCTGCACATATTTAAGTTTGTTTCATACCGAGGATGTGAACTTCTCACAAATCTATTAGAGAATCAATCAGGGCCATTTGGCTACTGTGCATGCGGCAAGTTAACTCTTGTTATCCTGCACAGTCATTATATTTTTGCTGCAAATCCTGTACAAAATGGTGAACACACACACATACAGCCACACAAACCCACACCTGAAAAAAGCTTAATGAGAGTGGTCAAATCAGAATCCACATTTTTAACTGTAGCAGCCTGAGCTCCACTTTTCTGATGTGAGAGCTTAGGCTGTGGCAATGTAGAATATTGCCTGTTTCCGTTAACAAATTTTATCTTTAACACAGATTATCTTACATAGTGAATCATATTATTATTACCCTATTAACCATATTATCGTGAAATATTATCTATTGAGTCACCTTTTAAATATATATAATAATGAAATAGCTTATATTATGTTATCCTGTTGATTATAACAATATACATTTAATGTGGTTGTCACAGGGGATTGATGCGCAGATGTGGATTTCCATTTCTCAACTGAGCTTTATATACAAGAAGCAACACAAAATGGCTCAGTGGCCAAAACTCTAACAAAAAGCAAATACTAGGAACAGGAACACACTCAGTGGCCAGTGAAGTGTACCATGAGGGATATAGTGCAGCACCAGCTCCTGTCCCTGATGCGGAGACCCCAGCCCATTTCTGAAGAGGGGCCATTTTTGCACACTGTTGGTTTGGGGGTACTGTTGGGATCCTGGCTGAGAAGTGGGGATTTTCCCCCCAATTTTTTTTTGTGTTTGTTTTTTGTAAATAAATCTTAATCTGAGAGATGGAAATCTACATGTGTGCCTCCCAGCCTGTGGGTGACATGACAATAGTGAGAGAAAAATATTTTTAGCTTTAGGCTCAAGACAGAAAATACATTGAAGATACAGATTTTTATTTAAAGGCCTTTAAAAATTTGTTACATTATTTTAAAACTCAAAAATAGATTCTATTCTTGAACATTTTTATTTGTTGTTCGATATGATTTTAATCTTGCATTAGCCTATCACTTGAGTGCCTGAATGGGGAGTTTATAAAGGGAATCTTTGAAACACCTGGAGAATGTCACAAATTAAAAAAACTGAAAGTTTATTTATACAACAAATGATCATACACGAAATGTGATTCAATGTGGTTTACAGAAATAGATATAAAATAAATAAAATAAAATGGAAAATCAATAAAAGAAAATTACAAAGAAAAGAAAGGAAGTGCAATAGAACTGAATAGTGTAGTTTTTGGCAGCTTTTTAAAGCCGTAGTTGGTGCAGATCTGATACAGAGAGGCAGTTTGGTTCCAGCAGCGCACAGCATAGTGGATAAATGCTGTTGTTTATTGTGCTTATTTCGCCATCAGCTGAAATGCTCCCACATATCTAACAGACCTACCAGGATTATTTACATTAAACCCCAACTCTGTTCCCTCTCTCTGCTGGAATTTGTTGAACTGGAATATTCAGACATTAACATTATATAACAGAAACTTCATTTACAGAAATTAACCATTTGATTCCTGTTGCTATTTCTACTATGTAACACGTTTAAATTAAGCTTAGCCTGCCACTATCTGTCTCACACACACACTCTCCAAGAACAAGTAAACTCAATGATAGAGTCGTGTTGCTGTAATATAGTTTATTAATGTGTAGGTGACGTAAATCACTGAATAGTCTACTTAATCAATATTATCACCCAACGTTTAGATGGTTTACAGCCTTAAAGAGTTTAAGAAACAGGTGATTTTATCTCACCATTTGCTCCAGCAGTATGATATTTGTATCAGCTTTTGTAGTTCAACCCAGCACTACTATATATTTTTATTTTTAATTTGCTTAGTGTTATTTTACAGCACAAGAATTTGAAACACTAACGCTGTGGCCTGGTGTATTAGCTTGCCAGTTTAGTATGTCTGGCAGATTTATTTCGGTTTTATTCGTCCCTGAGTCCACTTTTAAGCTTTGTGGACAGGTTCCCCCTGCCGGACAGACGTTAAAACATCCTCTTGAGTTTCACTGCTGCTTGACCTTAGCGGGAAATAAATGAAGTCAATTTTGTTCTAACAAATAAAAAGACTGCAGTATAAGCGTGAATGGTCCTGTGTGGAGGGTAATTACCCCGCGTGCTTGGTTTAATATATTTAAAGCTGATTCTAGTGTTGAAAGGAAAATAATTTGCTAACCGAAAAAACGGTTAAGGTTTTAACATCACGTACGCTTAATAATAAAGAGAAAACAGAAACAAACACTCATAGCAAGATGCTCCTACAAACAGACACACACTGCTCACAACGTACCACGTCTGCAGCTCCTAAACTGTATTTTTTAAATTATATTTTTTATCCAGAAGATGGTTTTACTCCTCTCTTCTTTGCCCTAGGTGAACGCCCGTGGTTTTCATGGTAACGGAGGGTAAACAGGTCCAGGTGTCTAGCTGCTTCGGGTGAAAGCGATGCCGCTGAGAGAGTTCCGCTTCTTTTTACTGAGCGGGGGTGGGGGTGGGGGGTATTTTCTTCTTTTGCCGAGGACTGCTGCGACATAAGGTGGACCACATATAGTTGAGGTGTGTGCACAATGGGAAAAATAGAAAAATATATATATTTTCAGCGAGAGAAACCGGAGGTGAGGCGTGAGAGCTTGTGAAGACAGTCAGATGCAGGAGTTGGCAGCCCTGCTGAGGACCTTACTTGGAGTACCCACACTGACTTCCTCACTAGCACAGTCAGACAACGCCTATATCACCTCAGTCAATTAAAGAAATACTAGGTCTATACTACAATATTAAATTGGTTTTAAACAGGAGCCATTGAAAGCATTTTGAATGGCAGCATAACAGAATGGTTCAGGTGCTGCACAGTACAGAAACACAAAGCCCTGGAGAGGGTGGTTATCGCGGCAAGGAGGAGACCAACTTCATATTAAAGTGTATGTATTTGAATCCAGTGTCATTAGACTTCCTGTTGGTGTAATGGTCAAACATCCAAATATGTTTGTTCACACAGAATTCACCCTTGTCATTTTTGAAGATTTGTACTTTAATTTTTGTTGACCTTCAGTAGATGTTCTCATACCCAGTTACATTAGAATAAAAAATATCTCCTTATATTTTTAGTTAGCTTTTCAAAATAATGAGACAAATAAACAGAATTTCACAAATGTACAAGTAACAAAACTCCTAGGTCATGAATTTTTTATATGTTGCACTATGTAAACCACCTTTTATGGTTTTCAGTGTTTAATACCCACAAATACATTAAAAAAATGCTTCATAAAAATGATTTACCCTAATTTAATGGGGACAAACTGTTTTCAGTGTCCTGAACGCACATAGGGCACTTTAAAGTGCAATGCATCTTAAAATAACAACAGTGATAGCACTCAGGGGCGTAGCAAAAGGGGGGGATGGGGGATTCAACACCCCCACTTTTGTCAGATTATATTGTATTAAATTGTTTAAATTGTATTTATAACTTGGCATCCCCATCTCAGAACACCCCCACTTTTGGAAAGCTTGATACGCCCCTGATAGCACATACTTCATATGATGAGGGAAGGAAAACATGTTTTCCTCCACAATATTATTCACTTAATGTGCAGTACCATGTGACGTTTCTTTATGGGTGCAATATTAAAATATTTAGGCACACCCGTTTTCCCGGGATTGGGCGAGGCTCATTAATTCCAGTGAAGAGCAATCTTAATGATTCAGAATTCCAACACATTTTGGACAATGCCAAAATATTTGAGAAAACACTTTGGGGAATAATCTTTTCTATACCAGTATTACTGTGCCCCAGTGTACAAAGCAAGCTTCATAAAGACTGGCCCTACTCTACTCTGTCAAAATTTCCCATTTGCCTCACAATTGGTGTTTATAAAGGACTCTTATGAAACTCCTAGATAATGTCCGAAAAACATAATGAAATAAAATTACTTTGTCAAAGGTTAAAAACTTTATAAAACTCTTCACTGCCACATTCTCTCACAAATGCTTTCTAAACTCTTCTTCTATCTTTCTCTCTCATTCTCTCACTTTCTTACTCTCATTCTCTCTTATACTCTTATTCCCACTAATTTTCTCACTCTCTCTCTCATACCATATCATTCTTTCTCATTTTCTCACATTCATTCAATCCCTCTCTCACTCTATTTCTCGCTCTCTCACACTCATTTTCTCACATACTAATTATCTCGCTTAGTTTGCTAGGAATTACAGAATTCAGACATTAAGTTCATATTACGGACACTTTATTTACAGAAATTGAGCATTTTAAACATTATTACTTTTGCTGTGTAACATATTTAAATTAAGTTTAGCCTGCCACATATTACCAACACAGTTAAAAATGTAATAAATAAGCAAAAATCAGTAAAGAATCCTTTACAAATACCACACAGTTATGTTGTCGCCTGATGACGGTGCCATCAGTTCTCTATTTCTCCAACCCACATATCAAGACAATAAGAATCACAACAATACAACAATAAGGACAATGTATAAAACACAAAGCAACATACACATTGTTGTCCATAATAAAATACCTTAAGAAATACTTTTCTTTCTCAGCAAATCATCCTGCTATATAAGACATAATGCAAATGCACATAATTAGTAACATCCCTTTTGTGGAAATTAGGCAGCCTATAGACAGCTTGTGAAAGAACAGCTTGTGTAAATGACTGAATTTTGGACATCAGACATGTACAATGGCACAAACTGTAAATGGCACCAAAATGTGGTGAAACTGTGCGCTCCACACAGCAAAGCCACATTCCGGGGAAAAGCACATTCTGTGTGCAGGGAGGCCCAACCAGAGGCTCTCCAAGTGAGCATTAATCATCAATGCAGTTTAGCAGTGATCCTGGTGAGCCATCCATTGACTGGTGGCTTCACTTAGCGTTGTTTCTCATGGTGTTATCATTGCAGACATCTTGCAAGCCACAGCAGAGATGAGTGCAGCTCCTCGGCCACTGCCCTCCTCAGACTGGACAAAGGAGATCTCACAGTTGGGGGTCAGCTCCCGGACAACTTTGTGGAAACGCTCCTTGAAACTTCAAAGCGAGATTCAGGAATTAGCAGCGGCATCAAAACCACACAATTTATTATTTATATTGCATTATATTGTAAATAGTACCATCAGGAATATGAAATGTGTGATGGCTAAACTCACCGTGGGTGGAGTTTATAGACAGAACCGTCCACTCCCACAGTTATCTTCAGCTCCTCCAGGCAGCGGCGCTCCCTCATCAGGTTGATGACCCCAGCCAGACCGGCTGCACACATGTGGGCAGCACGTGTAGACACACTCTCACAGGCCAGGCGCACGATATCACAGTCCATCTCAGATGGCAAAACGCCCAGGGAGCTGAGGATATTGTAGATCTGCTTCCTGTCTCCTGTGTCACTAAAAGAGGAAAAACAATCCATTGTTCCAGCTAGTGTGCACCACTGTTATGTTATTCTTATAGTCAAAGTTCTTGTATGATATTCACTTGAGATTTCTGCATACCTTTCAATCTGGGAGACGAAGCGTGTCTCGAAGCTGCCCCGCGTCTTCAGCAGGTCTGAAGCTTCGCCGTTGAAGAGCAAGTCTTCATTTACCAGCTTCATCAAAACCAGCCGCACCAGCTCCCCCATGTACTTTCCACCAATTTGCTTTTCATACCTGAGAACACAGGAAACGGAGAGTAGAGAATTTAGTTTGTTTTAGTTTAGGTGTAATCAGTAAATTTCACATATCTGTACAAACTTAGTGCTACACTGAAAGAACTTTAACATTTCTGATCTCTAAAAAGAGATTTATCTGTGGCGATATGTGTGTTGTTTCATGATTTTTATACAATTCAGGACATGATATGTTCAGCAAACATGACAGATATATTGGTTTTTTGCCCCCAAATTTGGGAGCTAATGAAGAGTTAGGCTAAAGGCCCAAGAGCCCAATGAGTTCCTTAGTGTATGCTAGCATCCCCCCTGTGAACTTGCTGGCATTAAATGGACCCTTAAGGAGTTAAATCTAACCTGAAGGAGTTAATAACACAAGTGATTTTAACTGTGCACTGTAAACAGCCATTAAGCTAGACACATCGCTAATGATCTGCCACAGCAATTAATCTCTCAGTGCCTGGTCCAGCACTGACGTGGCTACCTCCGCCTTCACAGAAAAACAACCCTGTCACCTGGAGACCGCACAAGAGCCCCAGGCTGGCCTTTAGAGCCCAATCTCAGTCAAACTGGGAACAGGAGCAGGGAGCCATGGGAATTCTGTGCTAATACTTGGTAGAAGAAATGCGATCAAAAGCAGAAACAACCACCCACAGTCAGTGGCCTTAGAACTACAGTCTTTTCAAGGAAATGTGTTTGAGCAGCCGGTATAGAGACAGACTGATGGTGAGATGTGTGACCTCACAGAGTGGATGGACGTCACTGGTTCTGCAAAGTGTATCAAGTAGCGGCCGCATGGGTTTCTAAGCACTAAATTTACACCATTTTATCAAATGCTTTTATCCAGAGTGACCTCCATTTCCTAACTACAGGGGACAGTCTCCGTGGAGCGACTTGGGGTTAAGGGTCTTGCTCAGGTATCAAGTAGTACTATGTGAAAGGTAGAATTTGAAGCCATGACCTTTTGGTCCAGAGGCAAGTATCCTACCCACTAGGCCACCACCACCACTGGCAGGAGTGGAATACATACAGAGCGGTGTAACAGGTCAATTTGAATAACCAAAAGTTTGAATACCCCTGGTCAAATCACCTGTTTATTGATTTTCTAAGTGTAATTATATGTACATTAGTTTTAATGAATGATAACTGATTACAGAATGCTGAACTTAAAAAATACAGCATATGTGTAAAAATAATGACATTTTTGTTTTAACATTTTGTTTAAATCCACTTGCACTTGCAATAGCAGGACATGCTGAAACTGGAAAATGTGCGCTAAAAGTTGCAGAATAACTTTTTTTCTGTTGAAACCCATGTGGTTTCTGACAGGTTTAAATATGATTGTATGGGTGTTTTTTGCAGCTCCTTTGGGAACACAGTAAAGAAGGAGTAGTGACTCACAGCTGCTGTCCCGGGTTGAGTGATGACTCATCCACCACTCTGTCATATTCCAGGCGGAAGTCCTCAAGCTCTCCGTTCTCTCCAAAAGCACCCCACTCCGTATTCACGCACATTCGTCCCTCATCCCCTTCCACCAGCTCCACTGTGTGCATCTCCTCCATATAACACGCATTGCACCCTGTCCCTAAGAGACCAAGAGGAAAAAAAGAGATACAGAACATTAGAGAGAGTGACATAATGGCTTGTTTTTTTCCGGCTTCCATTTTCAAATTCAACTTTCCTGCCATAAAGTTTATATGTGTGCCATAAAGTGTATATGTGTGCTTGGTAGTGGATAATATTATCTCCTTACCCACTATCATGCCAACCTCGCAGCTCCGGTCCTCATAATAACAGGATATCATAGTGGCCACTGTGTCGTTTACCATGGCAACCACGTCCATCTCAAAGTCCTACACATTGAGGCACATTGTTTTAATTGTCATTTGTAAAGTGGTGTAATGTAGGCTGCCGGCATTACCACTGGAAAACAGCAACAAAACAGATATATCGGATCGGAAATTGAACTGACCCCTCTCCTTTTAATGGCGTCTCTCAGAAGGCCTACAACGTTATTGCCCTCAGCTCCAGAGGCCTTGAATCCTTTTGTCCAGTTGAGTAGAATTCCCTGTTGGAAACACAAAAAATAGCCATTTAGAAGTCCACGTTGGAGTCAGGATGCAATCACTGTGGACTCACACAAACACATCAGCTCACATCAGCTGATATCTACATGAAAAAAAGACTCTGAAACTCTTAAGAGTAAGATCTGACCTTATCCAAGTCCTCGTGACGGACTGGAAAAGAGAAGGTAAAACCCAGAGGAAGTTTCCTATGCTTGATGTGATGCTTGTCCAGGAAGTCAGATATGCACTCAGCGATGTAGTCGAAAAGCTGAACACAGAGAGGAGGAGAGAAAAACAGAATTTCAGGGAAGGTCCATGTAGCTGAAGACCCATCTATTCAGAGAGAACCTCCTCCACTGAAATCTATCCTAAATCACACTTGCTCTTCTAGTTAGAATAGGAACATTTCTTGTTTTTCTTGGGTGGTGGTGTCCTAGTGGGAAGGATAATTGCCTAACCATTTGAATCTTACTCTCAGCACACCACCACTGGGTTCCTGAGCTAGGGCCTTAACCCCAAGTTGATCTAGGGAGGCTGTCCCCTGTAGTTAAGGAATGGAAGGTGTTTGGTATAAAAAGGTGTCTACTAAATGCTGTAAATGTAAATATCTTCTAACACTACTCCCTATTTAAAGATGTAGCACTTAGATCTCTTCTCTGGATCTTCTACTGTCCGGAACTTCTAGTGTTTCCTTGAATTGTACGTCTCTTTGGATAAATACATCTGTCAAAATCCATATTATGTCATTTAATACACTAAAATCACACAATTTCCTAAATTATATGATTCAATATAATTTCCTTCTGGGTCATGAAACACAAACCAAACACTGCCAGTGACTTCACATTTACCATTTCAGCAGTTCCAGTCATGGCATCCTCAGGAATGGAATACATGCGGTGTTTTGTCTCCACCTTCCAGCCTCTGTCCTCATCCTCACCAACTTTAACTAGCATCACACGAAAATTGGTGCCACCCAGGTCCAGTGCCAGAAAATCTCCCACTTCTGGATACACAGACAGCTCTGTTATTAACAGGCCCTTTTATATTTGTTTGTCTGAATAGGGTATTAGTAAAAAACACATTATTTGTGCCTTATTATTATATTACTTGGTACAGGACTTTTATTACTGAACATTGAAAAAAAATTGACCAAAGACGAAATGCAATTCTTTTTCTTCCATGCTAGTTTCAGTTACTGTTTTAGTCATGCCAATCTAATTTTTTGTCAGTATTCACAGACAACAGTGTGTATTACAGTCTATTTGAATGTACAAAACAGTTAAAAGCTAAGTGTGAGGCACAGAGAACTAAAATCTGATGGATAAGCTTCCACTAGCTACATTTTACTGTGTAGTTCTAGTGCAAAACTAAATACATTTTTGATATTAAACATGTTCCAGCGGATCAATGGTATTTAAGTTAATGGGGGACTTTATTTGAACATGATCTCCAAATCAATTAGGTTTGTTAGGTTATGCAAACATTTCAGCCCGCTGTCTGTACCAGAGCATGAGCTACTGTATGTTGCTTTAGTGAACACCCACCACAATTACTGACTTTGATAAGCATCAGTTAGAGCGTGCCACTTGTAAAGTGACCCAGTCTAACACCGGACTTATTTTTTCAGGTTAAACCTTTAAACATCATGAGCCTGTATGCCGGGCCAAACTGCATAATGATATAATATTTTCAAATTAGCTCACAAGTAAGTGAACAAAGTTTATTTGATGTGGCAGTTCTTGACCTGTAAAAAGAGATTATAGGGCAGTAGGTTGCTAGGTTGTAATAATTAGCCTGGCAGATTTATATAAGTGTTATGAATGACAGGACTCACCGGAGCCTTCAGGTGTGGAGCAGACATAAGTGGGCAGCATTTTGACACTGGCTTCATCGTGGCTCTCCAGGCGCAACCCTCTCTCCATCTCTTTCTGCATTCTCCTCATCACGTCTTTCAGTTCTTCTCTGGTTAGGAGAAACTCTGACAGGATTTGGTCCACCTAAAATAGAGAGAGAAAGAGAGAGAGAGAGAGAGAGAGATAGAGAGAGAGAG
Source organism: Rhabdalestes septentrionalis (assembly GCA_037832545.1). NCBI lineage: Eukaryota > Metazoa > Chordata > Actinopteri > Characiformes > Alestidae > Rhabdalestes > Rhabdalestes septentrionalis. The sequence continues at coordinate 705,236 of JBBMFX010000016.1, read as the reverse complement.
AGAGAGAGAGAGAGAGAGAGAATAGATAGAGACAGAAGAGAATGAAATAGAGAGAGAATGGAGAGAGAAATATATGGACAGAGATAGAGATAGAGAGAGAGAGAGAATGAGAAAGGTGCGAAAGGGAGAGAGAGATGAGAGAGAAATATAGGTAGGAAGATAAATAGATAGGTATATATATATATCAATATACTTGTCCTGTAAAATGATACTCATCTATCACATGAAATATATACATTGCTGTCCATAGTGCTGGAGTGAACTATAAAGCTGTTATTATGTGGCTTTTTCTGACAAAGGTGCTGCATTAAATATACTTTATTCAATGATCTACATCACCTCCACATTTATAAACTATATTACACCAATGCGACTCTCAGCAGTACTTGTGCTGATGTAACACATCGTCTTACAGTTTACTAATCTGAAACGTTCTTACCATCAGAACTTTCTCCAACACTGACTGGTAAGCGCTTGGCATTCTCATCATCTGCTTGCGAACGGAGGCAGGGCACGGCATCTTTGCACGTCTTTTCTGAGCAGGTGTGTATGTGTGTATAGAATTTAGCAGGCTGGTGTGAGTGTGAGCCTCAGGGAGCCGTCTGACTCTTTTTATGCCCTGAGGAAGGATGGGCAGTCCGAGCACTCTGTACACACACACCCTCCCCCCCAGCTCAAATACACACACACCCACCTACTAACACATCACCTCAGGAGTCAAGGACACACATCAGGGCCACATGCTATAACTTGGACCTGCCATTCAACTATGAAACTTCACAGTGTAAACTTTGAATTAGGTAGGGTACTGAGTTAACTATTTTCAAATGTATGCATCTGTTGCCCACAGGAATAAATCAAAGCACGTCAACATTTTCTCTTTTACTTACTTTTAGCAGTAATAACTGGGCATGATTTATTTCTAAAGTTTATTTATTCAGCGCACAAACGGCATTAAATGCTCTTTACAGAAATAGCTAAAATAAAATGGTATATATCATGTCATTAAATTATGAAAGAAACAAAGTAATAAAAGAAAATAATAAAAGAAGACAGGCCCACCATAACATTTTGACACAATTTAAAAATATTTTAAATTATGGCAATAAAGGAGACATAATATGTACACACACACTCACACTCACACTCACACTCACAGATACATGCGAAAGTTTTGTCGAACCTTTTGAAAATAAGTACACATCTGGTACAGAAAACACACTTAAATATGGCAGTTTCTACCCATTTAATCTCCACATTCCTATTTATGATCTGGGTTTAAGGCATAAGAAATGCATATAATTTATAACATACAAAATGTGCAATAACTTTGCCTTATTAGCTTTCATTTTGTTTCCCAATGTGTTATACTCATCAAGTGCGTTGTATTAATCATGTGCACCTGATCCAACACGAGCAAAATAAAGCATATCAAAATAATACTTACTTTTAATTAAAGTTAGTTAGGTGAGCTTGCGCAATGTGACCTCAAATTGCATTTAGGTGCTTCTACTGAAAGCTATTTCTCTATGTGCATCTCTAAAACACTCACAATGTGATTAAACATGATGTATTCAGAAAATTTTAGTGTAATTTCATACAGGCCTCACTCCAAAATTGAAACATTACTATGAAACTGTCCAATAAAATGAGCTCTGAAAAATGTGGGATTAGATAAAGAGGTGAAAGTGCTCTGAAGTTAAATTTAGAAGCAGCCAACACTGAACCTGGACACTTTCTAAATTTAGAGGCTTTTGTTTACCCAGACAAATAGTTGGAGCAGATGTCGAAACGTTAACTGTTGCAAGAGGTTAAAGAGTCAGGAGGTTTGCATTTCAAAATATTATTGATCCATAGTTATAATATGCATCATATCTTAAGTACATTATTTAATATTTGTAATTATTTATAGGCCTAAATCCAAACCAAAAGTGCCATTAACTCATAACATAGTTTTAACAGACAAAATATGAGTAAAACTTGCCATTTCCCAGGGACATGTATTCTTATGATTGTATATAACACAAAACAGATTTAATTATTATTAAAGTTAAAGGATTTTGCTATTAGATGTTGCCTAGTTTTATACAATCTTGGTTACATTAAAAGAGTTGAAATTATGTTCAACTTCAGCCATCAAATGCTTAAAGGAACACAATACCTCACATCAAATTGATTTTCTTTGATTGTATTTGTTCTAACATTCCTATTTTATTTGAACAAATTAACAGTTTTGATGCGGTAATCATGATCATTGTCTCAGAAATATAAAGCTTTTGCATTCATCGTATGCTGAGATTTATCTTGATTTTTATATCACTCCACTCTGTCTCACTCTATTGCACCTTTACTCCGTGCCTGATAACCTGCGTTGATAGGAGATCATGAGACCTGAGAGATAAGAAATGCCAGATGACATTCCAAAAATGGCCATCTGCGTGTGCACGATATCCACACACATATCATAATAAAGTAATCAGCTCTAGTTCTAGCCATGTACATTTAAGGCACCTGTTACTGAAGTGCAGCAGGTTGAAATGACACAAGTAACACACACACACTCGAACCGTCCCACTGAACTCCTCCAGCGAGTGACCCATCATTGTGACACAAAGCTTATCAGAGCAAACACTCAGTTCTTTTGGAGGATGACTTGCAAGGTCTTCTATCTTCATCTATTAATAGACTCCTAAAATTAGCTTAGTCAAATCGACCACTCGGTCAAAGCCACAGAAATACAGATACAGAGAATTCCAGTCAATTCAAACATAACCGTACTGTCATGACCTGATTGGCTCTTAGTGGCCATGTGCATATAAGAGAGATGACCCTTCTCCAATTGCATGTGTGTAGTGAGTTAAATCAACTCAATTAATACAATAACTGTGGTCATATTGGCAATAAATATTATGTTCTATTATTTTTTCCCAAAATGTTCTCAAAACTGTAAACAATATTAAGGTGTACATATTTATATTTGGAAAATCAGTAATATGACTAGAGCTGTGCAAGCTTTTGCATACGACTGAAGTTTAATGATGATTAAATAGTTATCGTCCTTTCTGAGATTATTTTACAGGCTCATCTAAATTCTATGATGTTTTACATAAAACAAAAACAAAATTCCATGACTAAAACGGTGATGGAAACATGTTCTTTTAACAACATGGACATGTGTCCTCAGTGAGCACGTATATCAACATTCACTAAAAAGGAATTCAAAATTCCTATTCCAGAATACACATGAAAATTGTGGGTTGTGTCACATCACCCAAGAGTAAATAGGTGAGTGGGGTAATGACAAATAGTTAAAATGTTACCAGGTAATCTGCCATAAACATTTTACAGCAGGGACTGAAGTTGTAAAAAGAAAATAAAAAGTTAATTGAATGCCCAGTCGCATAACTGGGGAGTGATGTGCTGCGTATATACTCCAAGCACAGATTCTCACCCCCTTCATCACTGTAGTGGTAATGTTTGGTTTGCTGTATTGCATGATTTAAGTCATGACATCATTCTAATTGAGGTTCTAATATGAAATATTCACTGATAGGAACATGTTATGGAGCTGAATTTTGCAAATTTATATATTTGTTAATTTCACTCAGGTGTACTACTGCCTCAAACATCTCCACGTGTCCAGGCTCCAGAGATGTTATTTTATCTGTTCTGTGTTGCTGCTACAATTCTGTTTTGCTGCTCTGCAGCTTTGCTCACATTTCTCTGCTGCTAGAATACAGTACCTGTCAAAATACTGTATTATCCTCACTCTAGATGTTATCATTTGGACTGATTTTAGTCTTGTCTCATTTAGTTATATTTTTGCTCTTTGTCCTGTCTCCACTTGAGGTTTTGTGCTCTGTTCTGTTCTGCTGTTGTGTAGCACCATGGTCCTGCAGGCACGTTGTTTTGTTTTTACTGTGTACTGTGTGTATATGGTATTGATCACATTAAAACCTACTTGACTTAACTTATTTTTGCCATTAAATTCACTCTGCAATTTTTCCACTAGCTCATTTTTCTGAAACAGCTAACGCTACATTACATTTGAACCAAGTTCCCTGTTAACTGTTTGTTTCTTTCTGGAATTTTGTGAGGAAGTTTCTAATGTTCAAACTTTGTCCTTGCATAATGTCATTATCAGAACAAAACCTGTAATCTCAATTTTTTAAGGTTTGCCAAAAATATTTGGTTACAAATCTTACATTTAAAGTTCAGACAGTTTTTCTTTCACCTGTCAAGTTACTTTTTGGATTTTAAATATTGATGATAAGTCATAAGAAACAGGCTTCATGTTTCCTAAAAGAACCAGGTAGTTGGAAGGGTGTTTCTGGCGTGGGATGAGAATAAATTTAATGTGGATTTCTAATGTAACCATTTTGGATCTATAATTGAATATAATATTTTTACAGCAGAGTCTTTTGTGCCTCTTAAAAGCTCTTAAAGCTTCCTCACAGGAAGTTATTTCCCAAAATAATCTGTGTGCTGCTAGAAGCCCGACACATTGTTGTAGGATAGTTTTGAAAGGGTTTTTTAAATTGCATTTATAAAAGAGGGGTACATGATGTGTGTAAGAATCAAGCTTACATAGGTTGATGCACATTGATTTTGATATCTACCATCTAAAACTTCCCCAGAACTTCACTTCTACTGAAAACACATTTGTCTAAACTCTTTTAAATATTAATGAAAAATGTCATTACTAGACTGTGCTTTTGTTGCACTGTATGTTTAATATTAGTGTTGTTCTTAAAATGTTCAACTATAATTCATTTGTACATGTGAATCTGTCCTGCATAAAAGAAATCCTTGTTTTACAAGTTAATTGAGTCCTGAAATAGACAGACTGAATTATTCAAATTACACAGAATCATATCACATAGTCCAAAAATCCAAAAATTACAAAAATGACTGTCTGGTTGAACATTCCAGATTTTGAGTAGGTCCAGAAAACACACCACTATTGGATGAAAGTAAACAGTAAAGTCCATGGTCACTTATTTTACACATACACAAAGCCATACAACAGTTGGTAATACTAAATATGTCCTTTATTAAGCTGGGCTGGTCAAGTATTAAAGGGGGTGCAATCAGGACTAATGTTGCATCAGTTTGGTAAATAATTGATTTGTGCTATTTTGTCTTGTCTTTTGCCAGAAACTGAAGCAAATACGCCTATTAAAACCATACCATCATGTTCCAGGGCTGTAATACACTTATTTACATGGACAGCTTTAAGATAACAAAGCCTAGACATTATGTTAAATCATGTGTGTTTTGGAACAGTGCAAGCACTAACCTGTGCAAGGCAGGGGAAGCCCAGTACTTTTACTGGAACACATTACACAACATACCAAACATGTAGCAGCAATGCTTTACCCTAAATTCACACAAGAGGACTCTTAAGAGTCTTTAATTGTCCCCTTAGTACTGGTTTTACCACAGGAGACACCATCAGTTTCTTGTTTCAACTTAGTTTAACCCCTTTATTCTCGAATTATATATGTAATTTCTTATTTTTTAAACTACACAATGCTAAATAACGAAACAAGAAGCTTAGATTTTAGGGATCTTTTACCTTTTAAATTATTATTTGCAGAACTCTTAATACATGTGTTATTAATATTTTTTACCTGGGGCTTTTGATCTGTAGAATCCCTGCATTGTAGCATTGTAGGTCAGTCACTGTTACACCGTTACCGATATAATAATTAGCCTGGCAACTATTACTGCATTTGAGTGCCAGCCTCACCCAAACAAATCCATGTGTCACTATCAACAGTGTTGTGTTGTTGGATGGCTTACTATAAATTTAGTAGGACACTCGCATGGCTCAACATTTACATTTTAATTTTAGGTCATAATCTTTAGCACAATAAATTGATTCAGTGTTGATAACACAATAATAAAGCTAAACCTCTGCCAGCAGTAATACGTTTCTTGCATTTGATCAGTTTGCTCATTAACTGATAAAAAGACGGTGATGGGAAGACACCATGGATTCCAAGAACAGTGTTCATTTTACCACATATCTCTATGACCAAGGTCATCAAGTGGAAATTGGAATATGGCTGCATGCTAGCCATCTCTTTTGCCAAGTAAAATAGCAGGTTCTACAAAATGCCTCACATACTGATGCTTGCACAGTGATTAGGTAAAACAGGGAAGACATTCGTGAATTTGTGATGGTTAAACACAATATTATGGTGCAAAACCAAAGTTTATGAAGTTCATGGCAGTATTTATAGGTGCCATATTGCACTGCGTTCTGAACGAATTAATTTAATTGATTATGCAAATATATCATGTAATCATTCGAAATGCTCATCTGCAATCAACCAACCCTGACTGGTAACCAGTGTTATATACACTATAAAATACACCCATGCTGCCAGGAACAAGATAAAATCTGTCTATATCAAAGGTATAAATCTGGTAAGGAACGCCTACAGTGTATATCATACCACGTTGGGTTGGAAAATCTAAAAAGGCAAAGCTAATGTTGTCATGTGACCCCCTTTAAAAGGTGCTGAACTTAAGAGAAGTTGTTGGTTGTTTGAAAGAATGCTAATACATTATTGAAAGAACATATGTGCAATTAAATGCAGATTTGTGAAAGCTAAATTACTGGGATGTTCACAAAAAAAGACCTTGTGATCTCAGTTTGAGAAAAGTCAAGTCAAGCCTATTATGTCATACATGAACAGCACACAGTACACAGTGTGAACAGCCCAAAATTCTGCATTTTACTCATTCACCAAGTGAAGCAGCGGGCAGCCAAGAACACGGTGCCCAGGGAGCAGTGTTTGGGGACAGTACCTTGATCAGGATATCTCAGAAGTACTTAGTAGTCTTGTTAATCAAATCCATGACTTCCTGATCACAGGAAAAATTTCCAAAACACTAGGCAACCAGCTGCCCCATTATATTACACAAAATCATTCAATTTATGGGAACAGAATAAAAGAATATGAAAATTGCAGATGTTTAAAAGAAGGCAGAGGAGAATAGTGTGGTTTTTAGCAGCTTTTTAAATTGGTGAAGATCTGATATTGATGGGAATTTGGTTTCAGCTGCAGACAGCATAGTGGATAAATGGCATTTCTCCATGTTTAATTTCAGCTCTTTTTACCATTAGTTGACCAGCTCCTGCAGGTCTAACAGAAATATATCAGAGATGTATTTAGGGCTAAAACCATTGAGACTTGTACACAATGTGTAATACTAGTGATCTAGCATGCTAAAGATACATTTCCACCTACATCATAAGGAGTATTTTCTTAATAAAAAATGTCGAAAGGAAACATATTGCTCCAAGATTAAGGCTGTTAGATCAGGAGTAAACTGAGGTGTCCACTTTCAAAATAAGTAGTTACAGATTAACTGATTTTTGGGCCAATATTAATACGCTATATGCACATCTGATATGCACAAATATAAACTAGATCTATCTGGATTATTAGTGGGTTAAAACAGTTGTAAAATAATCAAATACATTCACTGATTCTTTGACTTTGGAGTAGTAGCCCAGCATAAGACTCCTCTGGAATAATAATGAATACATCACCAAAAATAATTTTGAGATATTAGTCAAATGTAAACACCTGCAGGATGTCAATATTTAGTTTATAAGAAAATATCTTTCAATATTTATAAAATAAGCATGCATTCCTACCAATTCTGGAACCAATCCACCCTTTGTTCCATTGTTGGTTCCAAACCTTTATTCCTGTTGTCCCACAATTTTCTAATGAGATCTTTTCTCTTTAACTGGGTGCAAGTTTGAGATTTAACTCAAACTTGCACCCAGTTAAAGATGTATTGAAGATGTATTGAATCTCTAAATCACCATCATAATAATAAGCCTAACACCTTAACATTCAGTCTTCTTTCAGATAATGTAACTCAAATGAATTAAATGATTTCTCATTTTGGTCAGTGCAGTTATAGAATAATAAGTATGTAGGCATGCTACGAAGTAAAAGGAATTAACCTGCTGAGCTCTGATAAGGAGTTCTGGTAAATTACTGCAAACAATGGTTTGGACAGACTACCATCTTCGTGATGTCTGGGTTTGCTCCTCGTGATTTTATGGATGCTGTGTCAAAGGTTGTGGCTTAGCCTTGGGCAATAAGAGGACACAGTTAATGATAAAGCATGGCAGTGGCTGGTTTTCTGTAAGGAACCGGGCAGTGGACGGCTGTACTTTAAAATGAGCAGTTGTTGAACGGGCCAATGGACTTTACGTCCATGCCTGACGCAAAAGAGGGTGGACCAGAACAGATACCATTATCCAGCTTCCAAACTGTGCAGCTACTAAGACTTTAGATAAGACATAAAAATGTAGAGCCTGGGTCATATATGGCTTTGATTATTGATGTGTTCTAAATGCTTTGGGGGCACCCAGATATTGTTTTTGGTTTAATGGCACTGAAGGACAGACAATACGTCTGCTGTAGTTCCTGGTTAACTGCAGAGTTCAGTAACCAAAACTGTATCCCATATGGTCAGTAATTTTATTTTACCTTTTCCATGGTGTTTGAATCCATCCTGCATCTCCCACCGGTCATGGGTGCAACTTTCCCTTCCCCCAGGGCAATTCAAGTCAGCTTTGAGTGGCTCCTGTTCTTTTCTGGTTGATGCCTCATAGGCTGTGAACGTTTTAAGGTCCTTCTTTCCAAAGTTACTTATTTGACACTAATTGACATTTGACGGGAAGTGAAAACCCAGCCCAGAGCAGGTGGAGTTGGTAGAAGTCAAGCACACATCTGTATACCCCATAGTCATATTCTTGTAAAAGTTTTGTAAAGTCTGTAAAGTTTATAGCTGCTTCTGAATTCTATTGTGTGAATTTTGCAGCAATTAACAATGGTTCTGTCCTTGCTTTAATCTAGCTAGAAACATCATGCCATGTCCAGATCCCAGCACCAAGCAACATATTCAGTCTCATCCTTAATTTCATATATGAAACAGTGGCTTGTCTTTGTTATTCCTCTCTTAAATCCACTTTGTGAATGAATTCAGCTTCCAAGTTCAACAGATTTTCAAAGGTTTTGGGTTCCTACCCTTACTTCTTACAATCCTGTCTTCTCGATGGTCATCCTTCACTTCCTTTGACACGGATGAACTGCTCATCTGTCCATAACATTCAATGTTTTTTTCAAAAACAGTCCATCTGAAGAAAGACATGTACACAAAAAGAAACGCTTACTTCTAGAATTTGTCACATTCCCACTTTCCAGTACCTTTTCAACGGGCGTCCATTGTCCTTCTTAATCCACTAGACTTCTCAATAAAAGCGTTTCATTCATAACTCAAGGTAACTACGGCAACCCAAATGACCTTCTCCACTGATTTAGCCGAAAGCGCCCCGCACCTGCTCTCTCTCTCGTCACTATGGCAACCTGGTCACCCTGGACGTCTGTAAAATCTGCGCACTTGATATGGAAAACACTTACCCCGGCCTGAGGTAAGTGCCCAGCTGGACTTGCTAAATGGGGCAAAACTGGCAAGGAAAACAGTGAAGGAGTGTGACTCTTGTTTGGTGAGAGTCAGTGGCATCCTGTAGACCTACAGTGGGTTTCTCTATCAGGAAATGAAAAAACTCCAACATGTCCTCTCCAGACAACCTCAAAAATCATAATTCGTAATTGCTAGGAAAGACATTCCAGGCAATAAAATCTGTGCTGAGTGGGCTGGAATTCCATCTCTATTTGGTGGTAGACCACTCAAATTATTTTTTCCCCCAGAAATGTAGGTTTAGACAACTATTAAACATCAACAAGGGTTTCAATAGCAGTCTAAATCCCCAATAACATAAAGAATCACTGAGAAGACCCACAATTCAAAAGGAAAGACTCCTCAACCACATCCATCATTTGTGTAATTAGTCATTTGTGGTAAGGTACTCATCTGTAGCATTGAAACCCTAGTATTTGTTTATACAGCATAATCAAGTTTTATAGAGGTTTTTCTGCAGATAATTTATTTGGACATACTTTGAATTCATATTTTATATGAATTCTTAGTTTGTCTTTGTGTGTCCATGTACTTGCAACATAAGCAATTTTCTTTGGGAGCAATAAAGTTTACTGAGTCGGGTTCTGATTTTCTCCAAACTTTCTGTTGGAGATCTACCCTTACAAAGGAAATAATTTAATACACCTGGCTCTAATGTTTACATGTCCCTGACCCCTTTGATTATCTGAATTTAGTTCCTGCCCTAATCTTATAGCTGTTAGATTAGGGCCGGAACTACACTTGCTGCGTGATCAGATTGGGCACCCCTGTTCTAGCACTTTCCTAATTCAGTACAGTGCTTTATCTAGACACTCTGGGGGAAAAAATGACCTTAAACCACATCCACATGTGTCGTTATGTGTTTTTTGTATTTTTTCTGATTCGTTTCATTCAGCATTAAGTCGTTTGTCTTTTTTTAATTGCCCCTTCTTTATACACCTCACGCTCTCTAACTCATGTTCTGCCTCTCAGGCATCTGGATACTTGTATGCTTATCATGGCTGCTCTTTTGGGTTCCCTCTGTGTGCCCTTTTAGGGGACTAAGAGATGTGCTGCATTCTTTTTCTAAGCAGCTCAGTGATAAGATGTGCCACATAAAGCCCTAATCAGCAGCACCACCGTCTTGGGACAAACCACCACACCAGTCCAGTGAAGATGGTAAGCAGCATTTTGACTTTCTCCTCATATTTTCACATTTTCTGACAATTGTTTCAGAATCCATGAGTTTTTTTAAAACTACGTGACTGAAACCACTGTTTGATTAGGAATATGCTTTCTTTAAAAGTGTGTAAAAAACAACCCCTGCATGTTTAAAAGAGTGGAGGATAATAAAGTAGAGCTATAAAATGAATTAGAGAGAAAACAATAAGAGGAATACCAGTAAATGGGATATTTTGAAACGTATATTTAAAATACATTTAAAATAAATTTTCCATGATATAAACCCTGTGAACAGGATGATCCAGTCTAAAATGGTGATTGTATAAAACAGCAAACTGACATGAATGGGAAAATTATGTGAATGACCAAATTTAGGGGAATATTGTCCTGATTTAAAGTTAGATTTTTTGCTGTATCATCATTAGTAATGTTACTTTTAAAAGGCTTGCTTTGTGTCTTTGATCAGGCTAGTAAGAAGGCGGCATCTAAGAGGAAGAATGCCCAGCGGGCCTCATCCAACGTCTTCTCCATGTTTGAACAATCACAGATTCAGGAGTTCAAAGAGGTGACAAATATTAACCCTCAGTGCTACAGAAAGATAAATATCACTCAGTTCTGGTTGTTCATTATATCATGTTTTGTTTTTTTTTATCCAGGCATTTGGCTGCATTGATCAGGACAGAGACGGCGTCATTAAGAAATCTGACCTGAAGGAAACCTATGCACAGTTAGGTATTAAAGCATTTAGTGTAGATATTACTTAAACCTCTGTAAACGGTGACTAAATACTACATGAGGCCAAACTATGTGAAAAAATTCTGGTGGACGCTACGATTGCACCAATCAGGTTTGGCGTTTTTTGAACATTATCCAGTTTTCTTCAATTTAAATGTTTGATGATAACCTTAAGAGTTTTAAGATCTATATAGTTTATTGATCCTTTCGTAGTGAAAAATGGAAATTCTATGGTTATACTTTGGCAAATATACAGACAAATCTTTCTGTCATTGTAGTTTTTAAATTGTAATGTAATGTTTTTTTTTGGTCCAGTACATTACAGAAAGACATGCATTTTTTTGCTGTATACATGCTGATATATACATTTATATGTATTTATACATATATACCGTAAATTCCGGACTACAGGGCACACCTGATTAAAAGCCGCATGCTCTAATTTTAAAAAGAAAATCAAGTTTGTACTTGTAAAAGCCGGATTATAAGCCGCATGTGTCTCACGTACGTATCGGTAACACAAAAATTCTGTTGCTTATGCTGTTTTACTGAACAGTGCACGAAAGGTATATATACTGCACCCTACCAGGAAAAAGTCTTTAATGGTCTTCTTCGTATTCTGTATCTGCGTCATAGGCGGGGCTTAGGGGGCCGTGCCCGCCCTCGGACTCACTCCAGCTCGCCCCGGGAATACCAGCCGTCCGCGATTGGTCCGGGGGTTTGTGCTGCCTAAACACTCACCACAGATGCGGCCGCGTAAAACAAATAAACCCGAAACGAGCCTATAAAATGTGTGCCTCCCCAAAGGTCCGTCCGTAAATCCGTGTCTGGCGCGGGGTCTGGTTACGAGGCAAAAAGTGTTTTCGCGTCATGAAAAAAACAAAACAAACATATATTAGCCGCACCTAATTATTAGCTGCAGGGTTCATTTTTTGAGAAAAAAGTAGCAGCTTATAGTCTGGAATTTACGGTATATATTGAACATTGCATTTCAATAAGACAGCGAAATGTTTTTGGCGCCATGAAAAAAAAATGTAAATAATAAAAATATATAATAACTGTCTGTCACTATTGCAAACTTTTGTAATGTATAGGTATTTTTTAAGTATTTGTAAAGCCTAACTGAACAGAAGAATGAAGAGTTTACACCACGATTAGATATTTATGTCTTTTGCCCATTTCTTGGTGTGTGCGTGTGTGTGTGTGTGTGTGTGTGTGTGTGTGTGTGTGTGTACAGGGAAACTTAATGTAAGTGACGAGGAACTGGAAGCCATGCTGGCTGAAGGAAAAGGTCCCATCAATTTCACAGTTTTTCTGTCTCTGTTTGGAGAAAAACTCAATGGTAAAAAAATCCCTTTGAATTTACAAACAAGATAGCCTAGTTATGTTTGAAGAGACTATACAAGACTGTGCAGTTATAAGAAAACATCTAACTTATCTCGTTTTGCTACACTATTTAAAAAGCACCTGCTGACTTTTAGATTTAGTGAAAAATTCATGATCAATGGACTAAAAGAAAACATCATAATAAGTTCTTCAGAGTTACACTAATAGAAGTTAATATCATTGTTCTCTTAGGCTGCTGTTATATGACTGACACAGCACTTAAAATGTTACTTAACAGCATTGAAACGATATGTTTTTTGGCAGGAACTGACCCGGAGGAGACCATCCTCGCTGCCTTCAAACTGTTTGACCCAAACGGCACAGGCTTTGTCAATAAGGATGAGTGAGTCTTTAAAACACTTCTTTCATTCAGATAGAAAAAACGGATAAGCAGCAGTTTTACTGTATTCTGATGTTGTTTTTTCCTTCATTAAGGTTTAAAAGGCTACTGATAACCCAGGCTGATAAGTTTACAGCAGAAGAGGTTTGTGTTTTCATCTTTCATTGTTACCTGTCAAACAAGTTTTCAAACACGTATACGCTATGTGTTAAATTTTAGGCACCTTGTCAAAGGATATATTGCATACATTGTGTACATAGATGAATCCTCTAAAGAGATCCACCTTATAGTACAATTACTGTTTACTTATGGAATGTAATGTATCGTAAAAAATAATAAACAAATACTTTATGTTAAGTTATGGCAAATATTTCTTTTAGTTTTTTATACTAAAACAAGGAAATAAAAAAAAGCATGCTCTAAAATTAAACTTGTATGTGTATATATTGGACATCAGTAGTAAATTGTACACTGTAAATGGCAGCTGGTGTTCTTAAAATAAAATAAAATAAAATAATACAAACATAAAATAAATATTGAAATAAATAATTTTTAATCTGGCAACAACCTGTAAATGTCTGCATAAAAAACCTTATGCAAGAGGCCAGCAGAAAATGACAGGAGTATTACCAACGTGTTTCTGTGTACAAAACAGTGGTGCCACAATTGTACTATAATTATGGACTCACCACAAGTGATAGGAAATGTGTGGCCCTTCGAGAAAAAGCTTGGAAGCATGTTACAGGCGTTTTAGTATAGAATTCAGTCATGCAGCTAAAGTGCAAAAATATAATCTACACCACTGTATACTTCATGTTCTGTTTTTTCTGTCTTTCCTCAGGTGGAGCAGGCTTTTGCAGTGGCTCCTATTGACGTGGCCGGGAATATTGACTACAAATCCCTTTGTTACATCATCACACATGGGGACGAGAAAGAGGAATCATAAATAGAAAAATAATTGTAAACATACTGAAAACATCATTAAATATGTGAATGGGTGTTTGTGTGACAGTATACAATAAATCATATTTATCAACACAAATTGTTATGGGTGTAACAGCATTCTCTAAGAATAACTGTATAACCGGAAGCAAATCACCACTCGCTAAATTCATGAAATGAATTGGTAGCGGTTGTTTAGGGTTCACCAGATGGCAGCAAAGACCACTAAACTGTAAGTTCAGGACTGCCTACACCCATTGGATTTGTTCCAATAAGTAAGTGTGTACACTAGAACACTGAGCTTGTCAGTAAAACTGGCAGCCATGGTTAGTGCTCTCCGAACAGTCCCAACATCAAGTACACCTGATTAGTTTGCATAACGGCCTGCTAGCTTCTTGTAACTGTGCTCAGATTTTGGAAGAAAACAATTTTAGATTTTAAAAATCAACGTTCACCTCCATCTGTGTGCTTTCAGTGTTTTAACACATAGCTGGACTGATCTGTTTCCTGTGCAGCTTTATCTACGACAATAA
>JBBMFX010000016.1:661942-675154 GCA_037832545.1 Rhabdalestes septentrionalis | reverse complement strand
AGTTTACCAAGGTAAATATGTTTGTGTACCTGTTTAGAGTAACTATGGAATGAATGTCTCTCTCATTTCTCTGTCACCCAAAAATACCCCAAAGCTGAATAAGATTTCTTTGCATTCATCATAACTGTATTAAAAATCAATTAGAGATCTCATGTGGAGGTTTGTTTAAAAAACAGACCCTGTTGCCTAATAAGGCTGCCTGAAACATTTGTCTCTTTGCAGTTTTATCCAATTTCAAAGCTCACAGTAATGAGCTTTGCTAGACCCATTTCACTGCTAGACTCATTTAACTGGAGAACATCACTGGGCACATATGTATGTTCTGTGCCCCAGTAAAATGAGTGGATGCTTAAAAGATTGGATGTTTATTATTCCAAAGTGCTGCAACATAGTTTTAACCACAAACAGAAGCAAAGTGTGCATATGTTTTGCATCTATGGATGTTAGTGTTTAGTACTGTACACTGTAAAGGGCATTTTTATTGTTCTTGTAGATGTTTTTTACCATTTGGTGTGGCTGAAGTACTACTTTTTAAACAATTCTAACACAACTACGCATCTCCATCTTGAGAATGAACCACAGTTGAGACATGTTTCAGCAGCTCTGGGTTCTGAGGTTAAGCATTTTGCTGAAGGGTATAGGAGCGGTCAGAGAAAGGGCAGATGCATTTAAGCAGTAGTTTTAAATCCTGTTGCATATTTTTTTGTAGCATATCATGTTGCATATTATGTGTTTTTCCTGCACACCTTATTTCAATAACTTTACTATAGGCTGATCCAGCCCTAATAATCTTGGAATGGTATGTAATGAATAGTTAGTGAGATTAAGGCAAAACTGCACACTTTCTAATTTACGGTCAGGCCTTCCTCTCTCATTGTGCTTTTTAATGGATTAAACATGCAGTTTCCTGCTGGACGGCTGATCTAAGACAGGATTTAACCATTTGGGCTGAATAAGTCACACATCCATACAAATTCATTGCGGTCATAAAGTCAAATCTTACATGCTCATAAAGTATGTAGGTAGTGAACAGAATACTTCGGTTAATGGGCTCATATCTTGGAAAATCAACGAGTTCACTGAAGTGGATAAATATTGTTAAGGGTTCAAAAATTACCATTAAGTCCATATATGGAAACTAAGCTGCAAAAACAGTCACTGTTTTGTGATGTCATATGGTTAGATCAGAATGGCTCAAAGGATCTCCAAAACAGCCGGTCTCGTGTGGTCCTCCCAAAATGCAGTGACCAGTACCTACCAAAATATGTTTAAATGAAACCATGGTCAAAAGGGATCAGTGTTCTCCGAAGATCAAACAGGGATGCACGGGGCCTGACTGATATCACAAAAGAGCTACCACAGCACAAACTGCTGAAACAGTTCATGGTGAAAGGTGCTCCAAAAGGGTTAGACCACACAAAGCATCACCTCCTGCTGAGGATGGAGCGGAGTAGCTGCAGATCAGTCATAGTGCCCATACTGACCAAAGTGCCTACAAAGGGCATTGATTGTCAGAACTGGCCCAAGGAATAAAAGAAGAATTTGGTCTGGTCAAGTTAAGTCAAGCAAGTTTATTGTTATATCAGCAATTTACATCCCTGCACATGGCTCCCCAGGGACTGCACTGGTGGCTGTCCAGTGCTTCAGGTGAATTTCCGTGCAGTGGTGTGTTTACACATGCTTATAAGGGACCACTATATTTTGGATAAAAACAAGAGTAACAGTACAATAATTTACAGGACAAGACAACATACAGTGCAACCAACAGAAGCAGGAACTACACTTGCATGAATTAATACAGTATAGTGACACAGAGCCGACATAAAGGGGGGGGGGGGGCATTCAAAGGCATTGTCCCCCCTAGTGAGTCACCATGCCCCTCAAGTTAGTCACTCATATGCAGGGACATACTGGCAATCTATGCGCTCTGGAAAAGTCCAGAACGGCCATCTGGTGCATGGCTGTCTGCCCAAGCCAGCACACCCCCAGAACCACGGTCGACCCCAGGCAGCGGTTCGGGAACCGTTTGAGGAATACAACAAATAATTCAAGGTGTTGATTCTGCTTCCAAATTTGCCAGATCTCAATCTGATTGATGGTACAAAATAGTCCGATCCATGGAGACCCAACCTGAAAAATTACAGGATTTAAAGAATCTAAATTACAATCAAAATCCGAAAACCTTGTTGAGGAAATTTCTTGTGCTACAAAAGCACAGACACACAGTTAGAGAGGTGGATATTATAAATATAAATAAATAAAAATTCTTCTGAGGCTATCTACTAATTAACACAAATAGTGGTTGCTGTTAACGACTTGGTGCAGAAACCACAGCACACCTGCAGAAGTCCTGTGGAGTCCATGCCTCAAACAGTCAGAGCTGTTTTGGTGTCATTCAAGGAACACTACACAATATTTGTGTGGGAAGGCTAGACAATATTTTATGCTGCCTGATCACTGTATGTTATTAATTTCCACATGAATAAAATGTATTACATCAACACATTTATGAAAAGAAAGTAAACCAACACAAATCTGTGTATAATATAGTAACTCCACTTAACTTCAAATACATGTCTTTCAGTGTGTGTCACCAGAAAATTACGTCTGTACACAATTTCAGCTGACTGATGTGTGTTTACACAAATTAAATATGAAGTACTTATAGTTAGGCTGACCCAGTATAATGCAGGGATAATTATAAAAACCTGTTTGAGTCAGTTCTCTCACAACACTTTCTGGAGACCTTATTAGAAACACCTCTGACAGGAGCCTGTTGATGCTCTTCTGTTGATGCAGTTTGTTCTAGCATTTAGAGGTCAGTTTCTGACCACAGAGCAAGTCTACAACAACACAACTGTACCTCATATACTCGTACCAGCACCACTCACACTACCACACCACTACCATGTCCCCTACTACCCAATAATATACAGTTAACTTGGGTCCCATGGTGGTCTCTTTCCAACAACAGACAAGTGAAGGTTGGTAAATAAACTGTGCAGGTGGTATGCAGCGTGTAAATGTGGAGCATAATATTTGCCCCTATGTGGTAGTTGTTTTTAGTGTACATTTAGGTTCAAGGTAAGTAACTCATTGAATTGACTGATATCGGAGACATACTCCAAGACAACTTGCATTAAATTAAACCTACACAAATGAACAGACATCCTTCTGTCTTCAACCTATTAAAGAAAGTGGCACAAAAGGGCTAGTCTTTAAGACCCTGCAAGCAGGAGGTTAGGGAGGCCCCCTGCTGGCTATGAGCAGTAGACTGTTTAAAAAAATAAACTGATAAAGTGATTTTTTTTTTATAAACAATAACACAGGAGCTTTACCTGTGGATGATGTTGCTATTATTTTCCCCTCAGACTCGGGGCACAGTTAACTCTAAATAAGAGGCTTATCGATACTTATGTTATCATTCACTCTTCAGAATCACCAGTTTGGCCAGTAATGTTGACTGATTAATGTGGATGACATGATCAAGACTACGCTTGAGGAGACACCAGGCAGGTTTTTTTTGGATTAAAATGAAATGTACTTTTTGGAGCATTCAAATAAACATTGACTTTGTCCAAGACACATTAGATGTCCCTCTGGTCAGTGCATATGCTGATGGGTGCTAAACTCTCTCTCTCTGTATCTTTCTCTCCCTCCTGCATCTCTGCATCCCTCATTTCCCACCGATTTTATATTCACCCATCCTTCTCTACCAGGCCACGATTCATCCGCATCCGATGGCAGTTTTGGCGGGAGGATGTGGGTTTGTGTGTGTGCGAATGTGTGTGTGTGTGTGTCCAGCTGGACTGGCAGTAGGTTGGAGCCGTTGACAGGAGAGTTATTTAGCTCTGTAACGGACGGGTAGGGGTGGAGCAGAACTCATAATGCTGTCTTCTCACCACCACCTCAACGGGCCCTCTGTGTCCCCTCTGCATCCAGATCCGGTGTTTCTCACACACACACAATCAAGCATGTGAACAAGGTTGATGTTTTTACACATCTTTCTCTCAAATTACTTATTATGTGTGGTCCACTGTCAGGCCACATGGTATCAGAAAAATACCAAACTCTGATTACACTGTTGAGTTTGTCGGGTGCTTTATTTGTAGGGCTGGGACAACAAGATATTTCACAAAATCAATAAGTCAACAAAATTATTTATAAATATTCATATTTACATTCTTTTTAACTCACAGATATTTTACAGAAGCATGGCATAACTAGGGCAGTTTCCATTTGTGCCAGAAGGGGGCAAAAAAGGAGGCAGCACAAGACTAGAGTCTTAAAGACACTTTGAAAACATACACAGTAACAATAAAGCAGCCTTTTCACACTGGAACTCATAGTTGCCCATAGTTTGTTCAGAGCTCCAAGGTGAAGCAAAGCCTCTAAATCCAAAACATCTCATTTGATCAGTTTCAGCTGTGAGATGGTATTGAACTGTACTGATGGTCTCCTTTCTTCTTCCTTTTCATCTTTGAGAGTATTTGATAAAAACATGTTTGAGTTTAAGTTTCAGTGTGGTATAAACCACATCTACTGACAATACTAAACTAAAAATGAAAAATAATGAATGAAAAATAGTGTTTCAATACAATAATAGTAAATCGTAAAAGGGAATAGTGGAAATAGGATCTTGTTCACAATCAAAACTAGAAACTTTTTTAAAACACCTTTTGCAAATGCTGACACATATTTTTATTTGAAATTAAAAGACATTCTTAGAGTATTTTACACTTTGGCATGCTGTGGAGTGCTTCGGGCACTGGAAGTTGGGCATCTGATCAAAAGTTGGCTGTAAATGATTAGCTAGTCAGTTAGCTGTGTAGCTGTTGCAGTGTGCCCCGCTCCCCAAAAGAAAAACAGTGCGCTTTGTTTTTTTCACACTCAGTGTGACCCCAGTATGAAGTGTGTGGGACGGTGGTGGGCTTGGGTTAGACACACTCAAATTACTACATTTTTTCTCCTGAGGCTTATTGTATGTAGGGGCTGTGATTTTAAATGTTGTTTTTTTTGGTTATGAATGTGGCATATTAGATACTGAAAGATTTTATCTGTATCGAACATGAAAATATGTGTATCGCTACACCCCACAACCCTCACACATGAATATACAGGCTCCTCTTAGGCCAACATGAATGAAGTCCTTTTTGCTGCAGCCCAGAACAGTAGTGTCTTAGTGGCTGATGGATAGACTATGAAGCCATCCTTCTGACCCTGGAATACACACCCACACACACACACACACACACACACACGCACGCTCACACACACACACCTGTCTCATCTGGCCATAACTATGAATCCTCTGCCTGTAACAACAAACGCCACCCCCTCCTTTTCCTGACAGGTGCCATCTATGAAAAGCCCTCCAGTGTGGGAGATCCATGGCAGCCCATCAAAGCTGCAGAAAGAGCGGAAGTGGGGAGATGCAGCACTCTGAAAGAGTCGGAGAGCAGGACAGCATACAAACACGGCCCTGCTGGACCCAACAGAGACATCACTAATGACTCACAGCATCTTTAAGCGCATTTACACACACCTTTCCAGCAACACAGTGACACACTCACTCACTCAGCTGCATCTAAAATCAGAGATCTATCAGATTTATTAGTCACTTGGATAATATCGCTGATGATGAGTTGTAAGGGGTAGTTCCATGTGATTGAAACCAATTGGCATGCTCATTTGAAATTTGAGGCAAATAACACTGGGAACTCCAACCACATCCGACAAAATGTGAGTGGGTGGAATATTGTCTACAATGCTTACTCCCTTTTAAAAAGGCTAGATCTTGCTAAACAAATCAAAACTGTTTACACTGCATTTGGGTGCCCTAAACATAGTGTTGCAGTCTTCCTTGACAGTTATGTGCAATTTGCTGAAATCAAGCTACACTCCTTTGATGTAGATCAGGGTCTCAAACCTCTCATCACTGTGTGGCACCTGAGAAAAAACAAAACGCTACTGCAATTAAAAAATTTTGCCTGTCCTCAACAACTTACAAATGGATTGTCAAGTTCCTACAACTTGTCAAGGACAACAATTAGAGAGATTAAAGCCAGTAGCTTGCTTTACATCAAAGAATCCCAGAAAGCATTAAATAATGTTTGGTTGTGGCTTCGAATAGAGCATACGCACTATGACTGCTACCCGTTAGGGGCAGCTGGTAGCCGAGAGTTTTATTTTAGCCAAGTTATTCTTCATTACAGGATCATATGTGGCCATAAGTTATACTTCCATCAAAATGTTGCCATTGTCTGGCTCATAAAGATACTGGGAAGGGCCCCTAAAACCATGTTTCTCAACCACTGGGCCGTGGACCATTGATGGGCTGCAAAGACTTTTGATTGGGCCGTGGATCTAAAATTGAAGCAGGCCAAAGGTCCGCAGTTGGTTATTTAATATCATCTAATGTGTCCAGCTGGGCCATGGGAGAGATAGAGGGCATTAGTGCTGAAAAGTGTGAGAAACATTACCCTAAAAGACACATTCCTTGAAGCCAGAGTGATTGAGATTAAGGGTTTGAGGACATCCTGCTACCTTTTCTTTTGTGCTTCTAATAACATGGCCATGCCCTTCTTTATTGTCATGCCCTTCTTTAGCCATGTTTCCAGTTTCTCCACTAAATATTGCATTGTGTATGGGCTGGGGTACATTCGTGAACCCTCAAACCGTTGTTAATGTTAGACTAATCACTGTAGCCCTCTAGCCTCTGAACCACAAAGCTAACAAGCAAAGTAAACCACAGCATTATTCTTTGGAGATTACATTAGGCAGCCTCTATTAACCTTCTATCCATTTGGAAGAGTTTTGAACTTGAGGCTGGTTTCCATGGGAAAATTTAAATCCAGCCTGACTTTGAAAGGAATGTGCAATTGTTCACACAATCAGCATCTAAAATCTGTGGTGGACTATAGAGCAGGATCAGTTGGAGGGGGCACATATGTCTCTACATTGTCACTTACTGACGGACTCTCATTGATAGGACTCACTGTGCATTTAAAAGTGATTGTTGTGTACTGAGTAGCATTTGTACCTGAGATGCTGGTTGATGGTTTGAGAGTGGGTGCTGGGTAATATTTCAGAATCTACCGATCAGCTTGATTGTTGTTTGTTGGAAATGCTGGTATCTTCCCCCTGGCCTTGAGTTCCTCCTTCATACTGCATTCATTGAGGAATACAGAGAACTTCAGGGGTTTTATATTGAAATGCATTTTATCAATTTAAACTGATAATTGAACAAAATTGCATAAATAGTCTATGTTTATGTATAAATTGATGGGGCACAATACCAAAGTTCTTAAAAATCATTTGAAAACTCTTAAAAGCTACATACAATTACGGAAAAAAGTGAGATAACTTTAAGCATTTTTAAATGATTATTTCATCATCACATGTTCTGTCAAAAAAAGCTACCCATCAGTTTGTGCTACCGAGTGGAACTCCACATGCATGAAATATGCTACTCCTGAAAAACATAATAAAGTGTCAGATCATGCTCCCCATATTTCTTTCTCAAAGCCATGTCCAAACACAGTACTATCTCGGCAAGAAGCGCCCTACAAGTAATGCGCAAGTACTACACTTCTCATGAAACCAAACTATGTCCACTAATGCAACATAATTTGCTTGTTGCAGCACATCTAATAGTCAAATGATGAGGACTTCCTCATGTTACCTAAGAATGGGGTCCTAAGCCTATTTTGTACTGAGTTTGGTTTCTCTGCTCAGTTTTGAAAGGCAATGATCGATCATTGGCTGTGCAATTGACAAACAGTTGCACAATCTAGCTCTTACAGTCAACTGCAGACAGGTTACACAGTTAAAAGTATATGAGAAATTAAGTCAGGAAAGCCTGCTTTGCAACGACATGTTTGATGAATACTGAACAAAGTTTGTATGAGAAGTTGCAAAAAAAAACCTTGATAAAATTCAATTTAGTAAAAAATACAGTATGTTGGCAATGACAGCACCAGGTGTATTGAACTCAGCTTGACCCAAGGAATTAAATGATTCTTCAGTTCTGAAAATGTCTTTACTCTGTTAGACCCTGAATCTGTAAATCAGTGGATTTAGGCTCTTTCTCTTCAGACAAATACCATCTCAATGAGCTTTTTAATTTTTATAGGGCAAACTACAGAGGACCAGTGAAGAACAATCTTTTCTGTTATTTAAGGGACACCCAAATAAAAACTGCAGGAAAATATAATATTTAGTCTAATTATAACTGAAACCTTGCATCCCCTCTGTGACCCAGAATCACGGCCATGGGAGAATGGATGTGAAAATATTGCCACCTGGTGGCTGCATCACCTAAAAATGCACCGCTGAAGTACATTTCTGTGCACACCCTCCTGAGGCCTAGAAGAAACAAATGTTGGTATTCAGATTCGTTTTTTTAGATAATTAAACTATTGTAGTTGAAAGAAACATGATACAGGACTTACAAGTGTATCTATCTAGCTATCTATTTATCTATTAATGATCTTATGTCCCTTCTAGTGGACATCAAATGCTTGGCAATTCACACATTGTACTGATTTTGTATTCATTTTCAAAGAATTGTATCCATTTTCAATGATTTATTTCATCATAAGTCATCAGAAGCCTGCAGTTTTTGTGGTTATGGTCGCTGCCGGCATTGTGTTCTATTCCACTGCAGGGCAGAAACTTAACTCAAAATGTACTGCAGTTTTAGCGAATGTAAAAAAAAGCTAATCAAGCTTTTAGTTTAGTTTATACATCTTAAACTTAGCGAAGCCAGGCTAAGTTAACAAAGATATTAATTCCTTTGTTCAGTGTTTGACTAAGCCTGGGCACTATTTAGACTATGAGAATCAGAGTTGGTTAATTCCAAAGTGTAGTGTGTAGTTAGGCTAAAATTATTAGATATCATTAGATATACCTGGAGGAGAAAAAAAAATTGCGCAAAATTCTGACTTTTTATTTCAGAATTCAGATATATTAAGTCGCAGTTCTGACTTTTAATGACTGAATTTTGACTTAATGGGCTGACTTCCATTGTCAAATGCATGTGAAACGGCAGATGTCGTTCTCTTCATCTTAGCAACATGGGGCATATAGTTAAGTGTTTTAAATATGGTTTTACGAACAAATACATTTTATCGTTGTTAGATCATGCCCACAGCTAACAAATCAACAAAAGAACTCTCGAAAACCATCTGTGGAGGCGAGAAAACCTAAGAAATGAAACAGAAGTTGCAAGCTTAATACAACGGCAGCTGTCAACATCTGGACAGCTACACGGATACAGATGGATGCACCAAAAATGCTTGCTTCATGGGATCAAAACAAGCAGGGAGACGGTGAGGCAAATTGTGCATCTAACTAACAGAGAAGGAGTTGAAATACGAGCGCGAAACAGGCTTCGCAGATGAGTATATCACTCTCGTGGACCAAATTTTGTCTGGCATATAGACGGACATGACAAAATCAAGCCTTTTGGGATAGCAATTAGTTAGGGCATCGACGGCTACTCTCGCAAAATGTTATGGCTGGAAGCATTCAAAACAAACAGTGTTCCAAAGGTAATCGCTGGCTTCTATATGGATGCTGTTATTCAGTTAGGCGGATGCCCAGAATGAGTTCGTTTGGTTTTGCTGTGTTGCCGACCTACAGAGATTCCTGCCGACCTACAGAGATTCCTGCGCCTGCCCAATGGTGAGAGAGCAGCACAAGAGAGTGCAATTTTTGGTCCGAGTACAGGAAACCAGTGAATCGAGCAGTGGTGGCTTACGCTAAGAAAACAGTGTGTTCAATTTTGGCTTGACCTGTTTGAGAAACTGAAAGAACACGGACACATCACTGGAACCGTTCTAGATAAATCTCTGGCTCAGTTCTGTTTCATGAACACGCTCCAGGTATGCATTTCCATCGATCCAACTGACTTCATCATTTGAGCCTGAATCAATTGCATGGGTGTTTTATACAGTGTGTCTGCGGGCTTTAAAATATTGTAGCGAGTAGAGTTGGGGAGGGTTGTTCCCAGCATGCATTGCTCCCACCCTCTCTGTGTAAATGTATTATGTGTGTGTTACTTGGGAGTTATTGTGTGTTTAAGTATATATTTAAATATTTAATTTACTACTAATACTTTACTTATTATGAGACTCGTTCACTGTTCCAACACCTCTACTAGTCAGGACAAGATGTCCCAGATTTGATTAGTCTTCCCAAACTAATAATTTATTGAAATGTCTGGGTTCTTTAGGAATTCTGTAAAGGATCAATCTTAAAATCATAAAGGTCCCGCTTGTTTGTTTTAATAGGAGGAGCTTGAAGAGAGTTGTTGGACTTGGAACAATCACCAGATACGGCCATCATACAACGGTGGCACTCCAAATGGCAGGCCCTCACTCATGTGCGCTCTACTCAATTTATACGGGACCACTAGTTATCTTCACCCAGTAAATCAAGACTCAATTCAGACCTGCCTGTAAGAATGTGCCTTCAAAGACTTTCCATATGACAAGGACATTTACTATTTATTCACAGACATTATATCAGAAAAAAATCTTGAGGTTGTAGATGAGGTGTATGCCAACGTAGATTTATACCTCAAACTTCGGGAAATTCTTTTGGACATGCTGGGTTAATGCACTCTACTAGCTTTATTAAACTGGTCTTACTCCTTCGTTAACATTAAATGTTATATAAATGTGGTTGTGTGCAGTAGCATATTGGTTATTTTTGTTTTTATTTTTGAGATAAAAGTAATGAGAATTCAAGTTCTTGATTGTTCAGTCTGAGAGAATTCAAGTTTACCAATACTGAAGTGTGGGATCCTAAAGATAACAAGTAAGACATGTAAATGTATTGTGAATGTATTAAAATTGCATTATTTGATTTTCCATGGTATTAAAGTGTAACGATGAAATACAAAAATATATATGATATATCTATCTAGAGATTGTGTGTGTATGTAAAGTATGTGTGTGGCGTTTTGGTTTAAAAAAACCCTTCAAAATGCTTCAGCTATTTTCTTAAAATCAAGCCATCTTGTGGGATAAAAAGAATGCAGCTTGAAGTTTCATTATTTAATTCTACAGGCCACCATAAAGTAGTCACCTATATATACCTAATTTTTCACAGACACTCTTTAAATATTTTTCTTTATCATTCTATTTAGGTTTAACCTTAGACCACAGGGTGAAAAGGTAAAAAAAATAGTAACAAAAAGATCTGTTTTATAATTCAGAACAAGAAAGTTAGCAAAAATGTACACACTGTTATCCCATTATGTACCTCCTTTAAAACTGCATTAAATTGACAAGTGACAAGGGTATAGTACAAATGTTTTTAGTGTATGAAACGAGAAATAAGAACAGACAATAGAGAAATATATTTCTTTAATAAATTTGAGTATGACACAGCCCCCTCCCATAACAAAAATGAAATCAAAAATGAGATCAAAAATGTGGTCAAATCTAGCAATTCACAACATGTGTTGCTTAAAGAATAATGTAAAAACATTTTAGAACAATTTGATTGTAGAACAACCATATCGTTTGTAGAACACTTAACATTAAAGTGCAATAATGCATAAAATAGAAGAGTACTACAAAATTGTAAAAGTTCAAATTAAAAGATATCCATAACAAGGAGTCTATAAAGTGCAAACAAAGAATTCACAATCAGCATCCACAATCAAAATTTAAATGCCAAAACTGGATACCATTATTTTAACACTGGCATAGTGTACTAGTGATGATCATTTTCACAGTCTCATTAATATCAGTATGCTCCAGTACATACTCTACAACTGATTCTTTCTACTTTGATCCTTCCATTGTTAGGAACATCTTTTTGAAAACGTGTATTTACTTTAACTGCCCTGTAAATTTTGTTTCACCATGGCAGACTTCTTTACACTACGTCCATGACCCACATGTTGCTGTCTAGGACCTTGTTCATTTCTGCTCGAAAATCAGGGTAACTGTCATAGGAAATGGACAGTTCCAGGACACATCCACATGTGTGTGATACAGGTGTTCTTTTAAAACCTTGAATGTCTGTGTAAGCTACATTAATAGTTTTTGCCAAGATACAAGTCAGAGCCTGTGCAAAATCGCAAGAACATGGACAGGCGGTGGAATTCCGACTCCTTTATGTATCTTTTAAGGTGATTCTGAACTTCTCTTTCAGGACAATTTCTTGCTGGATCAGTGGGAAGGAAAGAGATTTTAGCACCTTTTTTGCAGTTGGTTTCAGGTTTTCATAACCACATTTTATTTCTTCCAGTTCTGAACAGATTGTTTTCAGCACCTTGGCCCACTGATCAATCACAAAAGCTGGCTTTTGGACGGATTTTTATGTGCCATTTCTCACAGGATTTCTTCAATGTTTTCTTTAGTGGGCATCTTGCAATAGCTGTAACCGTCAAGTACTTTCCTCTTTGTCAACAGAGTGAAAATCAGTGTGACTCTCTTCAAAGACTGTATGCTCTGTTTTTGGGACATACTGCAAAAAGTTCTCCATTAAGTCACTTTGGACATCATTTCAGGAGCCAATTTAATTGGAAAGTATCTCTCTGTTCCAGCCCAACATGATCACTCTAGCTACACTGACCCATTCTTTTTCTGCAAAATCATGACGTGGGAATGGGACTTTGCATTGGTTTCCCAATGTGCATTGCTCATAGATGTCATTCCAAAACTCACTTAAACAGTCCCTCAGTACTCCTCCTTCATCATGTGCAATTTCCTGCGGGCCATTAGGCAGGACAAGCCGAATTCTGAACTGAGACTGGAGAGGATCTTCATCGGTAAAAAATGCAAATAGCTCTGGAAGAATGCAGGGGCGAATCAAACTTTCCAAAAGTGGGGGGGTTCTGAGATAGGGATGCCAAATTATAAATACAATTTAATCTAATTAATACAATATTATCTGACAAAAGTGGGGGGATGGAATCACATTTTAGCAAAAGTGGGGGTGTTGAACCCCCCCTGTGTGCTATGCCCCTGGAAGAATGTTTCCACAATGAAGCATTGGCAGGGTGTCATCTAAGACTTCTTCTGACAAGACTGACTCCATATTCATTAGAAATGTGACTGTGTCACCATCATGAAATATAAGAAATTAGTTTAGAAACAGCACATATGTTGCTAAGACTAGATTAGATGTATTAACACTGTGGTTTGATTCAGGGACACTTAGCTTCGAGGGTCGGATGTGACATCCATTTCA
>JBBMFX010000016.1:648555-661842 GCA_037832545.1 Rhabdalestes septentrionalis | reverse complement strand
ACTCACAATTAGCCAGCTTGGTAGACTGTGACCTAAAAAACACTTCTGTCCAGTCGGTCCAGCCCACAGTGACACTCATACTGCCAACCCCTGTTCTGCACTTCTGAAACTTATTGGCTTGCTTATTAAATGCAAAATCATTGTGTTTATGGAACTTATTTATTATTCATTATTCAAAAATGAACCTGAGTGTTATTGTTGGCTTTTTAAAATGGGTTTTGTCCATTGTGCCCCCCATCCCATTCTGTACTCTAGATTATTGGCTTGCATATTTAAAAAATACTAATATTAAGATGTTTTTATATAAATCTTATTATTTCTTTTATAAAAATGGACCTGCATGTTATTGTTATCCAATTATTAGCATATTGTTCTTAAGGGTTTTATTAGTTTTGCTCCTCCTTTTTTCGAAATGGGTTTTACTAATGTAGCACGGCTCTGCACTGCCTGGTGATCCAATAAAGTCACAGAAAAAGACCAACACTATCTTCCCTCAGTGCACAAAACCTGCCCTGCTGATGCGTCTTGATCCTGTGTGCTCAGTGTTCTCCACTCCAGTGTTTTTAACCCAGTCCTCTGGGACCCCCGTAACCAAGCTGTCGAGACCGCCGGATACCTGCTGCTCTCCTCTGTCCTTTGTGACTGTGCACTCACCAAGTTAGCTAATGTCATTTTAACAAGAATTTTATCTTATTCCGATCCAAAACGCAGCCCCCGCTGTGTCACATGTGTCACATGGCACAATTGGGACCTAAACCTGACTGTAGGCAACATCACCATCCACATCAATTTGGTTTAGGTATTACTTGTGCCACAGTAATTTAGACTGCCAGTTCCTAACATAATTCCACTTACAGTTCTTTTTTTCAGTTTATTACTGCTCTGTTAATGCAGTTTTAGTACACAAATCCCTGCTGCAGTCATGTCCACTTTTTCAGTTATTTATAATAGAATAACTTGTTATTTCTTTGTTGATTCTTTTTTTTAAATCCTGACCCTCATCATAAAATAAATAACCTGAGACTCGACCCTAAACAATATATGATTCAGTTGCAACTGATCACATTGTAGCTTTGAGAAGTCTTGTGATTTTAATCCGACACTGCCTGTTAAAGCTGGAGGTTAATCTCTTAGCAAATCTTGCAGTCTCTGATATGTGAGTTGTCTTTTTTTCACAGCAACAGCACTAATAGTCTTCCCTATATTCATTTTTTCTCTGCCTTAAATTATGGATGCTCACATTTCAAGTTCATGTTTATTTATAAAGCGGATAAACAGTAAGATGTATAAAAACGTATTGGCACATGCTGAGATTTTCTGTGTTTGCATTTTTATTCACGTAATATTTCCTAAACATACACTCTGTGTTCTTTTCATCAAATTAATTTACAATACGAACCTGAAGACAGTTTTCACCAACTGAGTGCTTTTAAAAGTGTCATATATTTATTTTATCTCTACTGACCTATAAATATTCATTATATTATATCGGCATAACATAGATCACCAGACAACAGTTAGGTATTTAAAAAGCTATTAAGTGACAGCCAACCGTATGAAATGATTAAGCAGTGTATTTAAAGGACAGTCTGGAATTTGACTCTGTCTGCATCATGACAAAACCAGTTAATAGGATGTCAGACATTCTCTGTTACATATTCTCTTTGAATGATAAAAAAAGTTTGTTTTGTTGGACATATTTTCAATGATAGTTTTTCTCTCAACAACTCAAGAACAGAAATCTGTAGTTTATGAAATATACAAGGAAGTGGTCAAAACCTGTGGTGCACAAAAAAATGAACTGGTAGTGTATGGACATAAAGACATAAAACCTAAAACACTGCAAAAGGGCCATATAATGAAGTTACCGTAAAACAAATGGTGCACCAATGCACAAACTAAACAGGGGTGTAAAATGGGATGAATGAAATGGACAAAACAAACACAGGGACTTGAAACAGGAAATTAGAGCAAGCAGTGTCTGGCTGGGTCTCATATACAGTGATAAATCTGAGATAGAACTGGTGGCTACTGTTTACAGAATACAGAAATACAGAAATCAAATAATGAGGAGGAAGCATGTAGCAAATTCCTTATTTTTATCAGTCAGTAATGTACTCAGGCTAATTTATTCTATAAGCTTAGACCCACATGTTATCACTGAAAGGGCTGTGAGTCATGAATACAATCTGTTGTAGACACTGTGGCAGATATGTGGGTTCACACTAAACCAGGTTTATTGCAATCACAGATACATTCATCTTTTAATTAATTCGTTGTTTATTTTGCATTCGAAATGGAGTTTTGGAGTGGCTTATCAACTTGTTCAAGCATAGTTGCAAAAAAGGAGGAGGGAAATTTACATTAATGGTGTTCAGCAGAGACTTTTATCCAAAGCACCTTCCATTCCCTAAATACAGGGGGCAGACTCTTTCTGGAGCAACTTTAGCTAAATTCTAGGATTCGAACCCATGACTTCTTGGTCCAGAGGCCAGTATCCTACCCAATAGGCCACCATCTTAAGATTTGAAACTGAGTAAATGGTTAAACCTTGGAATGTGTGACTTTTGGGGGAAATCGTCTTATGTTGAGGAACTAAAGTTAATCATTCTTAAACAAACATTCACACAGTTTTAACTTAGTCATCCACACCTACATGCTATGAAAGAAGATGGAGGTCACACAGTTGCTGACGTCTGCTTCCATATACATGACAAAGTAGTGATGCATTAATTCAGGTGTGTGTGTGTGTGTGTTTGTGAGTGCGTGTGTGTGCACATGTGTCAATTAAGTAGCTTGTGCGCCAGTATATTGACTAATTTTGTGAGAGGGAGGGACAGATTGCAAACACACTGGCTCAGAATGTAACAGAAGGTAGAAGTGTGTGTGTGTGTATGTGTGTGAGTGTGTGTATGTGTGTGTTTGCGTGAGTGTGTGCCTGTGTGTGTATATGTGGTGTCGTTTCATGGCTACAGCAGAGATGGCAGGGGTATAATGTAGGGAATGATTGACAGTTCATGTATTATTCATGCTGTCCTGTTGATTTGGGGTTGAGGGTGGGGGTGGAGGGTGGTGAGAAAGACAGACAGACAAATGGAAAGAGGGAAATGGGGAAACAGCCAAATGGAGAAGAATGAAAATGTTACTTGCATTGTCACCATGGACTATTCTTGGACTCTTTGAATGTTCCCATGATATAGAGCACTGTTCCATTTGGCCAGATGCTAAATGCTATAATGACTGTCCATATCTGATCATTTTTAATACACCACAATTCAGAATGACACAGAGAAGCCCTGAGAGTTAGTTTCATTGACCTGAAGAATAGAACCTAAAGTCTGACTTACATCTCACAGTAATTGGAAACCTGGAGAAAGCTATTACACTGAGGATAACCAAGGAGAGACATTGATTTTAAGCTCTATTTGATCCTGCCTTGCCACTGTGAGATGATGCACAATTATAGTAAACTGATTCTCAACTTAATCCTTTTAATCAGGAATATTAGATATTGGTAGCTAAAGAACACTGTTGCATAATCTTCTTTAGCATTTGTGTTGAAGGTATTAAAACATTTTCATACTATTTCCTTCATCCCTGAAGCAAGCTTGTCCCGTTTAGGCTTGGGGAGATGCCTACCGTGTTAACAGATGACTTTGGTGAAACTTAATAAAATATAATTCCATGGAGGTCTTAAGAGTTCTTGTGGGTTACTATACTACTATACATTTTCATATACATTCTTTTAGACTTTTTATTTTGAGCCCATTCATAGCAAACCTGCTCACCTAGTCTTTTCTTACTTTTCCTATAGCCAGTTCCTAATCTACTCCATTAAGCAGATAATCTGATTATTAAAAATGTAAAATACTAGTCATAATGATGTTATAATTGCAACAACCAACTTGTTTGCTAATAAAGGTACAACTTTGCCCATCTGGCAGTACTTCAAAGGGGGCTTAGCATCGTCTGTCAGTCGCCAGCGATGGATGACAGCATCATCCATTGACCCCACGCAAGTCCCATTTTCTCAATATGATTGATTTTTATTGGCCCACTTGAGCAAAGAGTTGACCTTGGACAAAATGCCCCCACTAGTGCATTTTCATGCTGTTACATTCACTCTTATGAGGCAGTTTCTTGTTTTATTGCCGGAAAGGCTTGGCGTATACAGAGGCAGCTTTGAAGCAGATCAACACCTTTCAGCTTCCCATATCTGCAAGCTCTGGTACTCATTGTCATTACAGAATTTTTGTCATTTTAGACTTGGTGTGTTCTTTTCATGCCAAGGCCTTAAGCTGCAGCGGTTAGAGTATTTGGGCCACAGTTTTAATTGATTCTGAACTAATTTGCATGAGTCATCAGGAAGGATTCTCAGACTGTTACAGTCTAGCACTAGGCTTAAGATGTGTCCCCCACTAAAATACTGTTACAAGCTCTATCAGATGCACCTCTGTGATGAGCGATTAAGTGGTTTGCTTAGGTATTGATTAATGCTAATACTGATTCCAGGCCTGGAGTAAATCACAGCACCAGACAAACGCACCTAAATGACAGCTGGTTTTCCATATATATGATCTGGTAATAGCACTAACAATCTGACCATTTTAGTGTGTCTGATGAATGTCTGATCATAGATAATATTGTTATTGTTTGTGATTATAATCTGATGTAAAGGTCAGGTTCCTCAAAAGGGTGACATCATGTACAGTGTAATTGAATATATGCATATGAATAATTGGCCATATTATACAGGTGGTTTGTTCAAACAACCTTTATTTTTTTATGATTAGAATTTAAAAAGGAGTGAAATGATGTTCTAGGTTCTCTAAAAGGCACTCTACCGGTTACTTTGAACTTTTAATATCCTGAATTTCAAGGCTGGTTTGCTGGGCCCTTTGTTGTCCTCTAGTAGCAGATTGCATATTGTGCATACTTCCTGCTTGTCTTTGGCTGGAGTTGAAGTGTATCTAATGGCAAATTGCTGTACCTTAATATGCATGGCTATGTAGTCAGGGGAATATTAATGGATGAGAAACATAGGAGAGAAACAAAAGGTGGTAAAAATGAAAGGATAAGCAAACATACAAACAAACATAGAGATATAGACAAATGGATGTAATACAAATATAAAAATAATATGCAGAAGATGAGGAAGACACAAGTGTGACACAAAGTCAATTTTGTTATACTGAACAGAAAAAAATAGACATGGGTGGTGAAATCAGTGATAGCAAAGGTATTAGCATTTCAACTCTTGAAGATACTGATACTGACATTGGCTCCACACTTAAAAATGGAGTCAAAAAGATTTTTTTGAGACTGAGGTTTGTTTGAACAGGTTAAAAGGAGAATTTTTACAGATGTTAGTAATTTGCTCTAAAAAGCATAATGCAGTTTTTTCCCTTAGATATGAACAATAAATACTGTATAATTATACTGTCAAACTGATAAAATGATAAATAAAGGCTGCAGAAGAAGGAAGCTTTTGGTTAATAAATATATGTTGGACTTTAGTATTGTTTTCTTTCTTGTTGTTCTTCTTTCTATTTAATAGGCTGTTTGAACCGTAATACTCTGTGTGCTGTAGTGCTTTAGCTAATAGTTTTGGGCAGGCTAGTTCTGCATTGGTTTGCACAGTCTAGTAAGGAGTTTCTTATACTCAGTGCTGTTTTCTGCTGTCACCACCATACACAAGAACTTCCCCAGCCAGGCCCCCATGTCATCAGTCTCACCCATTGAGAAGCTCCTGAGGGGAAGAGAGTTTGTGTATAATGGCATGATATTATTACAAACACATTATAAACATTTTAATCAAATGATGATAATGTAGAGAGAGATACAGTGGAATGCTGTTGAAGGAAAAACTGCTTTACTCTGAGAACAGAGCCACTGAGCTGTTGCCATCATTTGCTTTATCCACAGTTTAGAATGGTTTCATGTGCTTGGGGTGTTAGTGTTGGGAAACAGAGAGAAAGAGACAGAGAGAGAGACATCAAAGTGTTCTGCAGATTATTGCTGTACTCTGCAACAGACCTAATTACAACCTTTGTGGATAAGCACCTGCTTTTTGTTTGCATAAGTGTGTGTGTGTGTGTGTGTGTGTGTGTGCGTGTGTGTGTGCACGTGTGTGTGTGTGTGTGTGTGTGTGTGCGTGTCCGTGTGCGTGTGTGTAGGTACCGGAGGAACCTGCTGTTCCACAGGTTCTGGTCTGTGGATGATAAGCAGCTGCAGACTGAATTCAGTGCTTTGCGCTCTATAGTGGTGGCCAACTATGAGGAGACAGTGAAGATGCCTATTAATGAACCTGCCATTGGTAAACGCAAGTCCCAGATCCAGGCAAGTTAACCAAACACTCACACAATCTATTAAAGTTCATAAACATACACACACAGTCCCAAATATTTTAGTCTACATATGTAAAAATGTGTCATGTATATGCATCTGCATGAACATGTGAAGATATGAATCATTCATACACATTCACACGACACATCAATACGTGCACACACAACCTACATATGCACACTTCCAGTTCACACACATCTTAGTATGTGCACACATACACATTCAGTCATCTCTAGGGTGTGTGTGTGTGTGCACAGGAGTATGTGGAGTACTATGGTGGCCCTGGAGTCCAGCATATTGCCATGAACACCTCTAACATTATAGAGGCTGTAAGTAAACACCCGCTATCCTCCGCTAGAATCAGAATCATTTCATAGTACTTTCACAAAAGGCAATTTGTTGTTCTGGATATATACTTAAAAGCAGAAAATATCAATCAGAATGTATTTATTCAATCAAACAAACAATACATTAATTAGTAAATAAACATGGACTAGAGTGTTCTTTGTGTCATCGTGTGCTCATCTCTGTAGATTCGAAATCTGAAGGAGCGTGGCATGGAGTTTATGGCTGTGCCTGATTCTTACTACCAGCAGCTCCGTGACAAACTGAAATATTCAAAGGTTAAAATTACTGAGGACATGAGCGTCCTGGAGGTGAGTTATTACATTACTTTTTACACTGTTTGACTAGGTGTTGCCATTAACAGCTTATACTGTATTATTTTAACTAATTTGTGTCCACTACTGTGTATTAGATTTTACTATGTTTTGTTAGGTGTCCTTGTCACTTGAAAAGTGCCTATAAATCAAGTGTGCTGTTATTATTTCTTTTGTCTATATACTAAAACATGCATGTCAAAAAGAGAATGCATTTTATCAACGTTTTTTCTGTAGATAGAGGGTAGATATTTTATTATAGTGTCTTATATTTAATTTAGGGGTGTCGATTTTTTCCCTTAATTTTGATCAATTAATAAAAAATGTAATGCTGATTCATTGCAGCGTGTGACTATAACCGGCCCGGCTGTTGTCAGAAGTGCTCTGTAAAATGAAGATGAGAATGCACTGCTTTGCCCAATGAGTAGAAAGGTTACCTTTAAAAATGCACAGCTGGAACAGTTGATAGGAGTATCGTTGTCTGCAATTCATGCAATAAGGAATTTTTGTATCATCAGAGTACATCAGTTGTAAAGTATCACGCAAAGCATTTAGGACCAAACCTGGACATCCAAGCCAGCACAGCCCAGCGCCGGCAGCCAGCCATGGCTCAAATTTTGGGGCAGTACTGTAGCCCGCGATCAAGACCAAGGCCCCCCCCCAAAGAGCCAAAAATAGATGTTTGGGGATGGTTCACACAGGACCTCACACAGGACACAGGAGCTCATCTGCCCACTAACTTGGTCGTTGTTGCAGAGTTTACTTTTAGTTGCCTTGACCAGGCGCCAGACCCCCCACACACACACACACTCACACCCCACACCCCCAAGCGTATGTTTACATTGCCTTAAATGTTAACAGCACCTTATAGATGGTCTTAGTTCTATCATTGTTGTTGAAGGAATTTTTTTTTTAATGCTGTGACCATTACTGCACATGAAGTGTGAAGATACAGTTATTAAATAAAAAGACATTAAAAGTCTCTAATGATTATTGTTCATAAACGCATATGCCAAAATTAATTTGCATTTTTAAATAGGTTTAAACCAAAATGTGTGTGATTGATTTCCAATAAACATTTAAATCCAATTACAAGATAAAGTTAAATTAATTCATCTAAATTAAACACATTTGCCTTCCATACAGTGAGGCGTTTGCTATTGAAAGATGGTGTTTGCAATTGAATGAAGGATAACTAAGCTAGCTGTGTTGTAGTTTGTACAAGACCAGTATGTATATATTACACTATTTTTCTCCTAGGAGCTGAAAATTTTGGTGGATTATGATGACAATGGCTACCTTCTCCAAATTTTCACCAAGCCCATGCAGGACAGGCCCACTGTGTTCCTTGAGGTTATTCAGAGACACAACCACCAGGTGAGTCCTGGCAAATTATAGGTATTAAGATTCTCCTTAAAAGCTTCTCAGAGTGTTCTGTCTAAATGGGAACATTTGGTAGAGAGTGTGTTTAATAATTGGGATCACACAAGCACCAAACAAATGCAGTCAACAATAAAATATTGATACCGAATAATATATCACATATAGTATGTCATATTTCATAAATATCATGGCATACATCCTAATTATCCCATAATTGTGTTCACTGGATGCAGGGATTCGGGGCAGGAAATTTCAAGTCCTTGTTTGAGGCGATTGAGGTGGACCAGAAGGCCAGAGGGAACCTCACTGTTCTAACACCTAATGGAGAAACTGTGGAGATCTGAATCACAATTTACAATCAGACATAAGAAATAATTCAATATCTATTTCAAACCATTGAGTTTTTCAGGATGTTAACTGTATGATTCCAGTACTTTATACAAGTTTGTGCACGTTTCCTTTGTCTTTACTCTATCCTCCTAAGACCCGGCCCATTCATTTACATCTTTAAAATGGACATAATTTTCACCTTTATCTTCCTTAAGTATTTGGAGTTACCCCATCAAGCCCTATAGTGTTCTGTGGAGGACATCCTGGTCTTTCCAGGGATGTGTCATGTGATGAGTTTGCATGCTGGGAACAAGGACTGCAATGCCAAGAAATACACCAAATGCAAAATGTTCCTCTGCATAACCAAAAAGGAAACATGCTTCCAGGACTATCACACCTAACATATCCTGAGGATGTTCTATGACTTATAATACACTGTTGAACTAAAACACATGTTTCAAGCAACAGAAGAGTGATACAGAATTGTATTGTTTGGATCAAATTGAATGTGTTCTTGGGTTTTTATTTTCTAAATTCAGTTCTATTTTCACACAGAAATCGTCCTGTTATTCTCCACAGGGGACATGCTGGGAAATTAAAATAAAATATATATTCAAAGAAATTTCAATTGTAAGGTGCTGATCAGGCCCAAATAGATAGAAAATCACATAAAAATAAATTGTTAGACACTTTTTTATCCGGTTTTCAGGAGGCTATGGCTCTATAATGTGATTCTTCTGCTCTTAAAACTGAATCACACCAAAGTTCTTGGTTTGTTCCTGCTCCCACAGAGGTGAAGTGTGGATGAAAGATACATTACATGGACACAAGTATTGGGACCTCTTCATTATTGAATTCACACAGTTTGGGAACAACATTTTCTATCCCAGCATGACTGTGCCCTAGTGCACAAATCAAGGTCCATGGATAACTTGGCGTAGAAAAACTTGACGGCTTGACACAGGACACGGCCTAAGCCCCATCCAACAACTCTAGGATTAACTGGGATGAATGTTGCCAGTCCTGCTCTTCCAACATCAGTGCCTGACATAATGATCTGCAGAATCTTGCAAAAAGCCTTCAAAGAAGAGTTGAGGCTGTTAAAACTTTTATAGGTATAAGTGGAACTAACTTAAAGTCTTTGTATTTGAATGCAATGTCATTAAAGTCCTTGGTGTAATGTTTAAGCCCGGTGTCACAAGTTTTTGTGAAGCCATTACGATACACAATGTAATCATAATATGTAGTGCGATCATGCTACGGCGTAACATCGCCAGTATCACCACTAACTGGTGACTGAGGGACAGTAGGAAATAAATAATGAGTTGATTCCTTGTCGATTTTGTCTACAAAGCAGTTAAAACAGGTTGAAATGTGAGAAATGGAAAGTCCCAAATCCTAGCCCTAACCCTAATAGTCACAAGTTAGCGCAGATACTTGCAGCGTTAAGCACTGCACTTTAAAATACATAGGGTAGTTAAGCGTTGTCCTAGCACGAAAAAAACCTCTGAAGCGAGATCGCAGCATGTGTTTTGATTACATTGTATCTCGTGATGGCTGCAATAAAAGTCGTGAGATCGGGTTGAATGTAGTGACGTTACGTTTGAAGCAAAGATTTGAGGCTTGTGTCGAGCAAAAAGGGACATGTCAGATGAAGCCCTCATTCGAGGCTTGTATCATTTTCAAAAAAATCACGTGATAGAGGACAGCCGAGGCCTCGGATTGTGTGAGGTGACGTCATTCGTTGCGTACGAAGCCTCGTTTGGACTCTCATTAACACTGATTTAGAGCCCTTGGTTGGATGTTTTGATCAATTTCTCGTGTTTCCACCATCACAAGCATAAATCTTGTAGCATTGTCTGTGTCCACACAAGTGAAATGTAGTCATACTTTGGATCCTTTGGCTCTCTCCACCATCGTTACTCCATAAGCGTGAGCCATTGGCAAAAC
This sequence comes from Rhabdalestes septentrionalis, assembly GCA_037832545.1. Taxonomy (NCBI): domain Eukaryota; kingdom Metazoa; phylum Chordata; class Actinopteri; order Characiformes; family Alestidae; genus Rhabdalestes; species Rhabdalestes septentrionalis. The sequence goes on along the minus strand of JBBMFX010000016.1, from coordinate 651,172 downwards.
CGATATATTGGTCGACCTCTAACTTGGAAAACACACTAAATACTTTACCCAAGCCTGTTTGTCCTTTAAAAGGCTTTTATGTACACCGGCTACTTCAGTTCACTGTGAGCGAGTATTTTCAAAGGCAGGAGAAATTGTTTCAAAGAAAAGAAACCGACTCCAAAAGGCAGTGGAACATAAAGGGTTTTTAAATAAAAATAAGTTACACAAAGCATTCAACCTCCATGTGGTACACAAGCGGTTGCATATGCATCAAAAATACATGAAAAACAACAGCACTATATTAATTAATGTTCATTTAATGTTTCATGTCATAACATGCAAATAAAATGTGCAAAACAGATCACCATACGGTCATAATATTCAAATGCACAGTCAGTACAGGCTGGATGGGCTAATGGTAAGGGCACTGGCTCTGTAAATCAGAGGATTGGGGTTCAGATGTACTTGCCATCAAGGTTTCTATTCTTATTATTTTTTCTTGTGTTGACCAGTAGGTGACCCCACTGTGCATTTGAAGCCTCGAGAAATGAATCATTTTTCAACACATTTGGCTGGAAGGGTTCAATCAGTGTTGCCAACTTAGCGGCTTTGTCGCTAGATTTAGCGACTTTTCAGACTCCCTTGACGACTTTTTTTTTTTTTTTCAAAAAAGCGGCAAGCAACAAATCTAGCGACTTTTGGACAAACCTTAGCAACTTTCCAAATGTCGCCAGTACTGTCCTATAAGCGTGAGGTCTTGCTTTCCCGGTACAGTTACTCATCTCCCTGTGTCTGCTCTGATCAGTGAGCTCTCCTCCGGCTGAAAGGAGCAGCAAATTCCCGTGACCGCACGGTAGCTGTTATTGATGTGAATGAGTTGCGCATGTGCAACCGGTGTTGCCACGGACCAATCACTTACCTGCTTCTCCGACGTAATTACGTTATCAATATGCAAATATAGTCATGACGTCATCTAGCGACATTTGGCGACTTTTCGAGCAGGCTTAATCTACTTTCCTTTGAAAATAGTTGGCAACACTGCGTTCAATGAGTTATGAAGCTTCATCTCACCATCACTAGTTGAATGGTCAGGCGTTCCAATAATTTTGTCCATATAGTGTATGTGTGTTTGTGGATTAACGTTTTCAGCGGTAGCACTCAAATATCAGTAATGCGACTTTTCTGATGGTTATTAATTATACCTTTCTTTCGACTTTTGGGGTATATGCAAAAATAAACAATTAAATGCCTATTTTTATTTTGTTAACTTGTGGACAACTTGAAATCCCCATTCAAACGTGATCTTGTTACCATATTTTCAAAATAAAAGTCTTGGTCCTATTTTGCTGTAGAGGCAACGCTTCAACCGTGCATATAATATGATTGAGACAAATATTTTTCTTAAACGTTGTAGTAATTATATAAGCGCATTCGGTGGTGTGTATTTTTGTAGAATCGTAATTCAATCAACAACAGTATGTGTGTTTTTTTATTTGAATGTTTATGATGAACATTATAAACTGCCACTGAGGGTTGTACCATAGGTGAGGAATTAGCTCAAATGGTAGAGTCCTTGCTTAGCATGCGAGAGGTAGCGGGATCGATGCCCGCGTTATCCAACACGCTGGAGCTTTTCACTTTGTACGTGCGTTTATATTTGTAAGCACTTACAACACATGGTGATTTGGAAAATTGATATTTTTATGAAGAGTAATCACTCGAAATCTTAACTGAGGAGTTTTCTGAAGTTCTTTGCTCCAGCTAGGCAGGGGATCTTCTCAGCCTCAGTGAAATTTGGGAGCTTAAAGAACCGCCTCTTGTTTAGGAGCCGTGCCTGAAGTGACGAACTTCCCATCACTAGTAAACTAACGAGTGAAGTTGTTGTCGTATTACAGTTTTTCTCCATTGGTTTGGCTCATTTCTTGAAACCGAAATTACATTCTTAAAAATAAAAGGTAATTTGGCCAAACAGACTTGCACTTCTGCGCAACATTTCAGCTCACAAGCAAAAGCTCATATCTCTCTCAAAACTGTTCATACATGCATCAAACCTAGATTCCTTTCCCAAGTAAAGAGTCTGTACCATCAAAATTGCATATATCTTTCTCAATCGCTTTGGCTCATCTGCATTCAATTAGAGCATTTGTCAAAAATCGCCTGGATTGTTCAGCACAACACCAACTGAGAAAACTGTAACTAGACTAGCAGCGTCTGCTGTCAATAGCCACCCTCGAAAAAAATGTTCCATGACAATCACTTAACCTCATGAATCGACCAGACTGGTCCCGGATTCGAACAGAACCATTACTCGGATTGGATCTTTGTTATGCAACCCCAAAAACACGTAACACACTTGCAATATTACTTTCTTTAAAAAAACAATACTTTACCAAACTTGCACGCTGAACTATGCCATTAAGGGGGCATCACACCAGAATGAAACAAAAACAATTTATCCTTTAAAAGACTTGAAAATGTTTCTCTCTGTACATACCATTGTTCAATACAATGGTAATCTACAACGAGATCCATTCTGTCTAATGCATTGCTTTGCACTTGTTAAAAACACTTTGTTTCTAGAAAATAAACTGTATTGCTTTCCACCAAAACAACAGTAACACAGCTCAGTAGCTGC
>JBBMFX010000016.1:629458-645089 GCA_037832545.1 Rhabdalestes septentrionalis | reverse complement strand
ACACACACATACACACACACACACACACACACACACACACACACACACACACACACACACACACACACACACACATTGTACATTGTTCTGTCTTCTTTCTCTTTTCTTGTCTATGTGGTTGTTTACATTATCTATGTGCATTTGGTTACCTGTTCTAAAGTTTTGGTCTTAGCCATGCCTTAGCTCTGTCCTCTTGAACCCATGTAGCCTTTTGTAACCTTTTCTTGTCATGCTTTTTTTTTTTGCCTTTGGAACTCTGTTATTGTAGTTGTCTTGTGTTTTTGTTAATACTGCTTATTTCCACCTTTGTTTCTCCTGTGCTCATTTTCTTGTTATATTTTGGACATTGGTTATATTTTTTGGACTAGTTTTGTTTGTTGGTTTCTGTATTAAGTGTAAAGGTCTATCGATTACAGCTTGTGTGTCAATCATTATAAATGAAATATTGTTTACTTTCTATTAGGGGTGGAGCCGAACCCAAATATAGTATTCGGAAAGGCACAAATAACGAGTTTTTTTACGAATATTTTTTTCGAACAAATCCTTCAAAAAAATATTTGTATGCGGGAACAAGAAAAACCTTAAAACAAAAAGCTGCATTTCCTCATGAGCGCATGCCCATAAGAGTGAGTGACGTTCAGGATTCTAGGAGGGGGGGGGGGTAAAAGACATGACTGACACAGGCTCCTACACAAAGCAACAGAGAAGGCTCGGCTGAGCGAAAACCGTTTTAACAGCATCCCTATTTTTGTTTCATAGATTTTTGTACCTTAACTTGTTTCCGGAGGCAACTTTCGGGAACCAGAGTTTGATCAGGAAAGTATTCCCTTATGCTGCGTTATTGACGTCTGCAATTGGGTGCTCTCATGTTCACTTGGTTGTTGTAGCTCTGTTAACTCGGTAATTTGGATAGCTGGATTTTTTACGCCTGAATTTTTACGCCTTATTTTGAATTTTGCTCGAATACAAATACAAATTCATTTCCTCCCTCAACAAATACAAATACAGATACTAAATACTGGCCATATTTTGCACACTTCTACTTTCTATATATTATTTTAAAAATAGTACAGTTCTGGTTTCCATGGATTAGGGGGCGTGATTTTAAGTAGCCAGTCCTAAGTGGCTTGGAGAATGTGGTTAGGGGCACACATGTTGTCCACTTTAAATTTCTTGAGAAGAATCGCCATGGCTTTAGTTGACTAGTTAACAATTACACTTATAATGAAAATGTCTGCATTGTTCAGTTTTTGCAAAAGTAAACACAAACCCGTTGTCATGACAGATTGCAGAGAGGGAACAGATATGGCTTCCAAGTCCTGGTGTTCTTTATAGCGACTTGTGAAACACACTTTACAGATCAATTTAACTGAATGAAAGCCACATTCTCCCCTATGCTTCCTCTAGTGTATTTACAATCTCTCACTGCACAAAACAAGAGGAAATTGTTTGTCTCATAAACACAAGAAAGGGAACTGAACAATTGTTCAGTTAGGATGTATATTCCACACTTTTCCTGTGTTTTTATTCATTTCCAACCTTTCATTCTCCTTCAGAATTTTCAAGCTGTTTAAAGCTGAGGCATTTTATGCCTCACTCAAAATGTAGTCCGTATTAAAACACTCCTTGTAACTTCATCACAGACATGTGCAGCTAAATTGTGTTGAGTAGGTGGATATTTGCAAATGGTAAAAAATGTTTGTTTTTGTTTTTGTTGCATCATGAAACGTTCATTAGTAATGGGCAGCTAGATTTACATATATATTCCATTTGGACTGGGGAGTGAATAGTTTTAAAACATCACCACATTTGTATTTTTAAAAAATGTGCTCAGTAATAATATGAGCCCTTTAATTAAATAATAATTTATGGATTGTATAGACATGATCACTGGCAATTTGATCAAAAATGGTTCGCTTTTAGAGCACTGAGTAAAGAAACATCAACTGAGAGTGAACATATTATATGTGGCCTTTATGTAATTCCTTGTGAAAACTTTAACTTTTAAACTGCAAGTGCACAAATTAATGCTCAGATTTACAACTTGTTAGTAGAGGTGTCTTCTCCAGACACATAAATGGCAAAGAAAGGGATAAAATCCTCACAAAACCTAAAAGATTTAATGAGCCCCATAAGACACACCTGGCCGATACATGACAAAATATCCGTAATCTCCACTTCTTTCACAAATAAGCATGCACAGGTTATAAATCACCCTGGGCCAGATTGGGGTCATTTCATACCACTGTTTATTCAGTTGTCTCTGGGTTTATATGGTGGGATTTCATTGTTCAAACATATCGTCAACAGGCAGGATCCTTTTCAGCCATTAATACTTTAATAGGATACCATGTGGAGTAAAAGTGCAGACCCTTGCCCTGTGTGTGTTATCGTTGCATTTAACAGACACTCAGACGCCAGGGTAAGAGAGGCATTCTGATCCTCTTCACCTCTGTAACTGGGCCTGCAAGAGAAATGGGTGGATTCAGTAAATACTCACATAGCAGTAAATGCACAGAATCAAAGTGTATAAGGAAAACAGCTCTGATTATATACTGTGCACATATAAAGTGCTCAGAGGATACCTGCTGGCTTGTGTCACTTTAAAGGGAGAGTTGGGTCAAAAAATGCACACAGTTTTCTGAAATTTGATTCTTTTGTTTTGAACTGGAGTTACAAGTCCACTGTAGCCAAAAAGTAATGGAAGTTTATATTCCCTAACTTGGCATTGTGTTAGCTGCTCACCTAAATTGTCACACATTATTTACAGGAATGACAACATTTTAAACTTTTCATCACTTTTTACAATTGAAAAACAGGACCTGGAGCCAAGACAATGTATATATGACTTAGTACAGCAATACCTGCATTTCATGACAGCGGTTTAAAGAGCATGCTCACCATAAGTGGAACAGAAGGGACACAGTCACAGTACTGGGAAGGGTTTTGATTGTCAAAAGTGTCTTGAGGATAGGGCTGCATTTTCACTGCCCTTACATGTGGCTCGAAGGCATCTGAAGTGACTTAAACAATTGGATTTATCTCTGTTTAAAATCTGTTTAACATCTTGGGTATGTTTATAGCTCATCCAGATAAAATCACATGAAGCCACCAGGTGTAAACAAAAGACATACCCAGGGCTGAGAGACAAACTTAAAAATTTCAACAAGAGCCAATTGTCCCATTTCAACTAACAAAGCAGAAATACATATTTGAGGTGGACTGTGCATAATGCACATTTACAACATTCAACAGATGCTGTTTACCAAAGCCTCTTATCCCAGATGGTTAGTTTTATTGGTGTAGAGTTTAAATAGGACAAACAAAATATTTGAGAAAAAACAACATCAGCAAAAGTCTGGAGCAAGTTCATAAGGTGCCCTGAGCACTGCCACCATTTATATCTCACTTGATGAAAACGTTATCTTTGACTTTGACCCTTGGAGACCCTGCCTGACCTGGCCCAATTTGTGCATTCTCAGAATAAATGCACTAAGCTTCAACTGGAGTGGTACCCTTCAAGCCATAGGGGTGGTGCCCTCATGGACAGAGCTCTGAAATGTTTCAGAACTGTTTATTGTAAATCCCTGTTTCTGATTGTATGTTTTTATTGTATTTTGTTCTGTGCAAACAAGAGGCTGGTTAACACAGTTGTGCCCGGTCAAATGGGGAGGAATGTTTTATGAGCCGCATTTCTGAGATGGTGAAATTTAGCTTGCATAATGTGTCATTGTATCGTAGCCAGTCAAATTGAGGGCAGTCATAAAAAGGCATGCCTCTGGGATCTGTAAAGAATATGTTGTTTTCTACTCCAAAACAAAAAAATTAAAAAGAATGCTTTGTCATTGTCAGTGGTCTGCTAGTTATGAGCACCTTTACTAGCTTAAGGCTATTTTAAAATATTAATGTAAATGTCTTCATTTGTACATCAAGTTATTAAAGACAGATATAAATAGTGTGGCTCTGGATTTTACAGAGTACAAAAAATACTTATTGCACATTTTCACTAGGGCAAAGGAACTGTGTCATGCTGTTACCATTACAAATTAATCAACCAGTTTTTGAGCAGCTCAACGGCAGGGCCAAAAGAGGGCCACAGCCGCGCTGATTTGCTTTCTCATTAGTCGAAATGTTATCATCACAACACGAGGGAGGCCATTGTTTTTCCAGTCTGCACAAAAAACACAATAGGGTTACAAATTAGTAACTGGGAAATCAAGCTTTAATATTTATTTAGGCTGAAGATAAATTTCATCTGGAGAATTATATGACGCCAAAAAATGTATCTTTAATGCTGTGTTTTAAAATTTTACTTACTGTTATACTTATTTCAAAATTTCCAGATTTGTGTTTACTTTAAAATCGCACTTATTATGATAATGTTTGCACAGTCATAAATGCAACGGTTCAGGATACATTTCACTGCATGATATACTTGTAGAACTATGCATAAAGAATCCTGAATTTTGAAACTTAAAATGCAGGTGTACCAGTACATCACTAACAACAAACATGACTAAAAATAACAATCAAAAGTAGCTCTGGGAGAAAAAACATTCTGCTGGTTTGACTCCATGGATGGGTTTTGGGACAGCCGGCCAAAATTTGAGGGAGAGAATGCACATCGGAAACACTGTTACCGGGCTGAGATACACTGTAACATGTATGTGTGGTCACAGTTTAGGCACTATGGTTACTGTGAGCCTATGGAAAATTGCCTGTGTATAAATAAAACATTGGTATTAAATCTAAACTAAAAAATGTACAATTCAATACAAAGGGTAATTTTTAACATCCAAAATAATGCACACGTTGCATCACTAGTTAGGTAGATAGAACAGAATACTAGAATGATATTGTGTGGTTTATTTGTGCAAATGATCAGCAGCGCTTCAATATAAATTAAGGTGGGCTCCAGTGTCAGTGCAGGCCTCTGACTTGTTGGAGTTATTGTTAGAAAGAACTATTTAGCATGAACGTCACAGTGTTAAACTAAAGTATGGTTTGCCATGCAAAATCACACACACACACAACACACAGAATGGAGCAGGTGGAGGGCTAATCTAATATGTCTGCTCTTTTTAGTTTCAGCTCTTTTGAATTGAGCCAGTTCAGTGAGCTGCTGCACCTCCAGGAGCGTGGAGTCCAACTGTGGGGGCGCCAATGAAAGCGAAACCATGAAGGGTGGCAGAGGGAGAGATGCTAGAAGGGCAACCAAGAAAGAGGGGGACAGAGGTGGGGGTGCGAGAGATGGATTTGTAGTAGGATAAGGCAAATGCACAGAAGATGAATGAATGGAGGTAAAAGGTAAATGTGAATAGTAATGAAGAGAATAGAATTATACCAACTCACTTTATCTGTTTCTCTCTCTCTTTTGCTGTTTCTCTCTCTCTCTCTCTCTCCCTCCCTCTCTCTCTCTCTCTCTCTCCAATCTCTCTGTGAGCATGTGTGAAAGAAGGAGTGAGAGAGCGCTGTGCGGTATGGCGGTATTGTTTCTGTGACAGAGATCAGTGGCTGGATGAATGCGCTTTATTTTGTGGCGGGGGCTGCTCTCCCAGGCTAATAAAATGCGCGGGCTTCCCGCTGTCTGCAGTGGCATGCTGGGCACAGCGGGGGACGGAGCTTTTTTGTGTTCCCCCTGCCCAAATTATGGAACCGTCAATAACCCACCCTGGAACCCGTCAATAGAACCGCGCTTCGTGACTGATGGGAGACCAACTTCAAGGCTAATGCAGGAAAAAAAAAAAGCGAGAAGGAGAGGGAGTAGGCTGGGTAAATTTGGGGGGGATGTGGTTAAGCAAGAGTTTGAGAGAGAAATTTGACCTGTTTTTAACCAAATAAGGTCTATGCATATGTTTGACATGGAGGGTTTGTTGTGAGGGGCTGTTTGTGGAGTAATGGCTTTTGTGAAAAGGAGGCACCCAATGGCACAACAAACCGAACCCTGATTCTCTCTCTCTCTCTAGCTATCTTTCTAACCATGTGGGAGGGAACATACTACCATCAGCCATGCTGTTGATTTGCCTTGATCTAAATGGTGACATGCCTTCAGGGAGACAAGATGCACTCTACTGCCTTAGCATTAGCATTAGCAAGTATGGCTGCCTCAAATGGCATGGATTTCCCAGAGAATGTAGACTTGGAGTTCATCGTCTCCACTCTCTGGGCCTTGAATTGGATATTTATGTAGAAGCTGGCTTTTAATTATGACTTTTATGATCACAAGATCCTTTGCTACGCTAAGGGACATTTAGTATCAGAGCCTAAGTAAATTAGTATCAGAGCCTAAGTAAAGTAAAATGAATTGGTTTCGAATTGAGTTGTGTGTTGACTGACACAGGCTCTTACTACGATTCAGGTCTCACAATATGTTAAACAAAGTAAGACTGAAAATAAAACTTAGACCTCACAGTTTTTATATATTCCTACCTTGAACACTGACAAAAGTCAGTGCTTAAATCATAGCTTTTTTTCTTGCAGCCTTTCCCTTATTCTGCAGCCTATAGGACTGTCAGTATTTCACTTGATTTGATTCACAATATTACATTCATTTTCACAATATTTTGAATGAACCCTGAATGAAGAAAACTTATGACTATTCATTTGTAGCACTAATGAGACTAGACCTAGAAGGTGGAATGGTTGTATGAAATGAATGAACTGGCACTGGTTTAGACCTTTAAATAATGCAGATACATGAAATATCATAATAAATAGAATACATACTCTATAATACATATTGTCACATTTTGTGTTTGAGATATCACACTATTTTGATGCACTGGTACATATCCAGTCTTTACCTAATAGTAGGCTGTAATGTCGTTACAGGATCTGTTGTCATTCTTGAAACCACAAAAACCTGTTAAATAATTACATTTAGGCCACCAACCTGACAAAAACATGTAAAACCTTTCATTTCCACATCTTTGTGTCCGGTTACTGTAACGCTATGCTCATGGTAGATGCATCTTCTGTTTGCAATCAAATAACAAGCCTTTTATCACAGAAAAACCGTCATACTGATGGACAGAGTAAAGCCCAACAAACGAATCAAAATAAATCCAGGGAAGCATGAAAACAAATGTTCCAGTGGGTAACAAATCACATTTTGTCATGTATGCTTGGTCTAAAATAAAATACTAACTATCCAAAAATGCTAGAAGTGAGCAACATAACAGCAGGCCAGGTGTTTAGCAAATAGGACAGAATAAAATTCAACCCAAGAAAATGAATTAGGAACAAAACATGAAGAGTAATACATTACTTTCTCCACAAAAAAGGCTATATTTGATATCAGAACATTTTAAAAACAAAGAAAACCAATCTATCTCCTATATCTGCTCAGCATCAAACTTAAGTTTATCAGTGCACTTCTGTTATTATGTTTGCTGTAGGTCCTTAACGGCCAAATGGATATTTGTAACTGGTTGTTTCTGAGGAAAACTGCTGTTTTCCCTCTTTGGAGATTTTACAATGGGAATCTCACAGGACACATCAGAGCACTGCCAGAAGCAGCATCACAGTAAATTATTAAACATCAAGTTTCAAATCATTGGTTTAAAGAGGAGAGCGGTGGGGGGACCCTTCTGTCCTGCTTCACTACCACCAAAATAGGATACATTAAAGAGAAAAAGAAAGAATTTAAACTTTTCTCTGTTGTCTCTTTCTTCCTCTCCAGCTCAGAGTTTTTCTGGCTCTTCTGACGGTTGGAAACGCCGCATGCGTTCAAAGGGCCAGAGTCTCAGAAGCCACCTAGCAGCACGAGGATTCAGATATGCAAATGGACCAGCGGGGGAGATTCTCTTCTCTCTCTCTCTCTCTCTCCCTCTCTCTCTCTCTCTCTCTCTCTCTCTTCGCTCCCTTTTTCTCTTTGTCTCTTCTCCCCACACTTTTCTTTTGCAGACTCTCTTTTCTTTATCTGTCTTTCTATTATTTCTGTACTCTCATTTTCACTCTCTCTTTTCATCAGTGTTTTGCTCTTTCTCACTAGATCTTTCTTTACTCTCCTGTTTATTTCCCTCTCTCTCTGTCTTTGTGTTTCTTTTTTTGTTTCTCCATTCTACGTCTTCCTTTTCCCTCTTTCTATCTCTCTCTCTCCCTGTCTGGGACGTTAATTTGGAGATGCACTTTTCTGAAAATTTCAAATATTTGTATGAACTCATAGTGTCAGTTATGTGTGGAAACTGTCCTTAAAGGAACAATTTGATGAAAAATCCAATTCACACAATTTTCCACTTCAGATCAGGTTGAAGTAATTTTTGGCTTTGGGATTGTAGGGGACATTGTTAGTCTAGGGGTGCTGACGGGATTCTGTGTTGGCCCAAAATTACATGACCAGCCCAAAATTACCATCAGCCTACCAGGCAAAAGCCTGGTATGCCCAATGCTCAATCCAGCTCTGCCTTTAAGCCACATTTATGCAGACTTTTTAAAAAATCTGTTCAGTTTAGGTAGAAAAAAGGTAGAAAAAGCAGTCAGTTTTGGGGGGGTGGTGGTGTGAGCCAGTGGGAAAAAAGACAGTGAACGTGTTCAGTGAACTGTACCTCCAAAATCACTTCATGCTCACTTCATGCATGCCTGAATTTTGTTCAACCTTGGAGACGGTCAGTATTTTATTCCACTGGCTTCTTTACTATACTAGGCAGTTGGAAGTGCTGCAAAAACTGGATGTAACTGAGGATATCACAAATCAATTCTGTCATTTCTGTTAACTTTGACGGTGTTTTGGCAGCACTGTAACTAAATACACTCGTGCCAGCAAAGCTGATTGAATTGAACCGAATAACAAAAAAGCAAAAAAAAAAAAAAAAACATGTCCAAGAGGAAAGTGTGAATATGCAGGTTAAATGAAAGAATGCTCTAAAGCATTTTGGCCTGAATGTGTGTGGGTGTGTTTAAGAAAGAGAAAACGAATGAGTCTTCCAGAGCCACAGAGAGAGAGAGAGAGAGAGAGAGAGAGAGAGAGAGAGAGAAAGAAAGAAAGAGAGAGAAAGAGAGAGAGAGAGAGAGAGAGAGAGAGAGAGAGAGAGCGAGAGATGTATGTGTGCGTGTGTAAGTAGGTTTGAGAGGGCCTCTTGTCTCTTTATGGTGGCTGTGGCAGCGCTAGCATTAATGCCGAGTCCCACACGGCTCTCTTTTCTCCACGTCCGGGACACATGCTGAGCAGGAACCTGAGCTGATTGGGTTTCATTCAGTACCCTACCACCCCCCAACATAGACATACACACACTCACACACACAAACCTCATCTTCAGCTGGCTAAGAGTGATTGTTGAGGCGCTAAAGGGTTGTGTCGGGGTCATCCACTGTGGTGCAGCTAAGCTAGCTCTCCTGTTGTCCTATGCCCCTCCTGCAGGTTGCTAGGGCCTGGTATTTGCTCTCCAGGGTCTGAGTGGAATGACACAGCCTCAGAGCCCCTGCTGGATCTCTGCTACCAATCCTTTTTGTGTTAGCCATGGTTATTGAGGAGCATTAACATGCGCACACACACAACACACAAACTTACACACACACACACACATGCATGCTTTCATAAAAACTCCAGTGGACAAAGAGCAGTATCATCTACGACCTCTAGGAGCTGTAATGTTTAAAAATGCCAGAAACCACATAATCAAACATGAAGTTATAAGAAAGTCTGTCACTATTATTACATAGTCACAATTTTTAAGCTGACCACAATTTTTCAGGTTTATTATTTTCTCATTTTCCATTGAGTATATGCATGTGAATAAAAAAAACAAACAGATTTGAGACATCGCATGGACCGAAACATTGATGCAACCACAGTTGGTAAAGCGCATCTACAAAGACTTTCCCAACTTTGGGATTATCATATAAAATCAAAATATCCTGATTGCAATGCAGAGTATGAAGCACAGAAGAGGGCAGCTGGTAGCCTAGTGGTTAATGTGTTCGCCCTGCAATGTGGAAGTCATGGATTCGGTTCCCAAGACAGCTTGTAACCTCTTAGGGACCCTGGGCAAGTTACTGCCCCCTGCTTCACTTGGTAAATTGTTTTTTCACTGTTTACACTGTGTGCTGTGTTTTTGTATGACAGAATGGTTCATTTCTGTCCGAGTTTTCCAGCGATTTCTGTCAATATATTGGCTATGTCAGCCTTATTTGGTTATTTGGTTATAGGCCTACAGAGAATGTTGTAATATCTTTCAACAGGTTTTAAACCCCTTGGATTCCTGGACACAGATTAGGCCCAGTTGTGGACTATGTGATTTCCTGGAAAATCCACATTCAAATCCTGTGCACTTCAGAACTAGGCTTGATCCCTGTCTAGGAAACTTGGAGAAACTCCTGCTCAAAATTCTATATATTACTTTAAAGTAGTAACTGAATAATTCACACGCGATAATAAAAAATAAGCTTTAAGATTAATAATAACATAATTAGTCCAGCGTTTCAGAGGTTTGTTTCATAATACACTAGAACAAAGATGATGATTCGGTTATTAAATGTTGTATGAAAACACTGTGCTTTTGAATTGTCAAGCAAACACGCATGTGGGTGATGTTCATTACTCTAGGACTTATGCAAAATTTAGTTTCGTTGTTTTGGGTGGAGCTGTCCTTTCAAAAGCCATCCGTTCTCTGAGTAGATTGCTACCGTAAAGACAAACTGTGTATTTACTCCCTTTCAGAGAGGGATTGTATTTACTGGCCTTAGAGGAACAGAAGAGGCATCAGAGCAAGCTCCCTCTCCTTCTCTTTTTCTTTCTATAACTCACATCCTCTCTCTTCTGCTTCTCTTGCTTTACTCACTCATCTCTATTTCTCATCCTTTTTCTCTCTACCTGTCTTTATCACCCTTTTTGTCACTCTTTTCACTCACTCTTTATGTTCTTTATATTTATATCTCTCGTTCACACTTTGTCTTTTCCAGTCTCTTTTACACCTCACCACCTCTTACTCTGTTTATCTCTCTCCTTCTTTCTCTGACTCTCTCCCTCTCACTCACACACTATCCTTCCACCTTTCTAAATCCTCTCTCTCTCTCTCTCTTTCTCTCTCTCTCTCTCTCTGCATTGCTCACTTTTTCAAACATAAACTTGAACTCTCTTTGTCTGTCAGATTGTTTGCCTTTTAATATCTTTTATTTATCTGATGTCTCTAGGTTTCTTTGTCCTTCTCTATATTCTGCCCTCTCTCTTTCAGTCTTTCTCCCTCTCTTTAGATTCTACCAGATGCTCATTGAAAAGACTCTAGTCAACACAGAGATCATATTGTTCTGCCCCCAAATGCCACAGCTCATAAACAGGGGGACACTATAGGGCAATAAAAACACTAATGACAACAAATAATAAAACCCCAAAGACATACAAGAGCGAGTATTCAGTGACGAACCAGCCAGGGCTTCCTTCCTGCCTCTTTTGTGGGAGTGTGTTTGTGTGAGTTTGTGCGTGTGTGTGTGTGTAATCTATGTGTTTGTCTGTCTGGATGTTTTTGTTAACTGTATTGCTGCAGCCACCCCAGCATGTCAGATGTGTGCCACTCTCAGCAGTTTCTCTTTAAAGCCTCATCAAAGCACATCCAGGGGCATCTGTGACCTCGTTTAGCGGCGTCCCTGTGGGAGCGCACAGCAGCTAACGCCATAAACGGCGTACACACACTGCAAACACTCCAGATCGCGGGCTGCACTGCAGTCATGAACCAGCTAACCTCCAGAAAATCAGTGTTCAAAGGCAGGCGACCAAACGTCCAGCTGAAATTAAGGACACATGTTCTTCCAAGTAATAATTTGTTGGTCAAGAAAAAAAACAACACCTTTTAAAAGGTGGCAGCACTGCACTGGCACTGCAGAAACTAGAGTCTGAACAGAGAAGATTTGGTTGCTGATGCTGAAATTTGGGATATTCTGTAATAATTCCAATAAAATTGAATGTGGTCCAACAGTATAAACAATTAAACAGCTTAAATCAGACTATCAGAATTAGAATCTCAGAGGAAGTTGCTTAAATGTGCTTGTCTGTTGCCCAGTTGACACATTTTGTAAACTACAAATAGCAGTTTGCAATGTGTTAAACTAGGCTGGGATGCTGTGGAACACTTATTGGGAAGTATTCTTGGATGTTAGGGAATATGTATTGGGAAGATATTTTCAGAATACCTAGATGCAGGTATTTATATTCGGTCCATGTTACACTTCGAAAAGCCAGTAAACAGAACATTTCTATGTTTTAAATTTTTAAAGAACACGTTCACAAATCGTAGCTAAATTAAAAATACTTGAAATGAAACATCATCAGTGATTGTCTGTGTACTGATTTAAAATCAGTGCATGGTGTGTAGAAATCACACTGGTTTGACAGACTCAAATAGCAACAAAACAAGCACTGAAGTTCCTGCTAAAACCAGAGTAGACTGATAAATCAGAGTTATGATTAATTATCTGTCACAATGTTACCCACTTTTTAATTATTTGCTATTGCTTTTGCTGTTTGCTATTGATTTTGAAAAAGATTAAGCTATTGGGATATAGCTAAAATAATTAAATGAAGAAACTGCACTTAAGAACAGTTCTGAAAGTCACTCATTCAGGGAGCTTTTATATAGAAATCCATTGAAATGCTTAGCAAGCCTGAATATACAAAAATATTATTTAAAATGAAATTCAGATTAAAAAAAAAATGCATCCTACTCACAGACTTAGATGTTTAAAGATGCCTAAGAGTTAATGACGCCTAAAAGTTAATGCACAAAGGCCTGTTCAGACACTGTTGCAACAACATAAGATTTAAGACTGCACTAATAGATCAGAGACTGTGTTTTGACCACTGCATGTGAAATGAAGGAGCCTCTGCCTTTAGGCATTCCATTTTGCATTCTTTCTATTGTTTTTCCAGTTTAGTCTGAACCAAATGCCACCAACTGTACACAAGAGTGATCACTCCGTGTCTGATTTATCGCTCTTCTGAAACAAAACCAAAAGTATTTTCTCTTTTTTTACGCCTTTATCTGTGTTGTCGCTTCCTCTTTGCCATTATGGGATGAAATCCAGAACTCAACAGATGTTTTTGCTGCTCTTTGTTGTGACTTTCCTCCAGTGGGTCATTAAATACAAGGGTTTGGATTTTTTAAAAAGTGTTCATAGTCCTTATTGGGGACATCCAAGCTTTTTATGTGCATGGCAAAGTGCCACCAATGCTGTGCATTGTTGAGGGAGAAGATATTCTGAAGAGAAAGTGTGTGTGGGTGTGTAGGCTTAAAGGGGAATTCCAGAGATTTTACTAAATTTCAGCATAACTAAATGGTTAAGATAAAGTCATTCAGAGCAGTCTGAAATGCTACTTTCTCGACCAACTTATGTTGCATTTCCAGAGGCAAAAGGCAAGGCCAGAGGCAGGCCATACCTAAACTGACTCTATCGCTGCTTTCTGATAGTTGCCATCATGGAAATAAGCCATTGTTATTTTGTACTGTCAGTGCAAAAAAATAAAAATGGAGATACAAACTAACAACTGGGAAGTCAACAAAGTACAAGCAATTGGCCACCCAGTTTCTGTCACATTGGGGGGTGCACGGAGTGATTCGAGGCGCAGACCGCAGGTTCGCAGATGGTACTTCTATGGGACACAGACTCAAGACACTACATGACATAACTCAAACCTGGCACGTGGGCTAAACTCAAAACACACAACACTGGAGAACACACAAGGGAAGGACACCGTGCAGGTTACACAATGTAACGTGATCGGTTGCTCCGTCAGAGCATACTGCCATCAACTCAACTTAAATACAAACCCCAATCACTTAAACTAAACACATATGAGCTGCACATCATGACTTCCTACTGACGTCTACCAAAATAAGAGTCCCTTACATCAACCTCCACTGCAACAGTTTCAGTGGGATTTTTCTATGATGCTATGATGCTATATACATTTTCAAATGTATATTTAATGCTGTGAGAAATGCAAAGGTACCAGGCCATCACTAGCAAGTTAACTGGGCTATGTTTTCATCATATGGCAAATGAATAATGAGAAGAAAAAGAATCCCTAGCAAGACTATAAATAAAGAAAGCTCTTCCAAAATCAAAGGTAATCATACTGGACTTTACCCCTTCACCCCCTTTGTTGCAGTAATTTCATACTTTTCTTAAAAGCCTTTACACTAGATATTGGATCATTGCTAAAGAATTGACTGCATTCAGTGCGGTCAGGTATTGAAGTTTGATTAGATCTGGGACACAAACTTCATTCTAACTTATCTCAAAGGAGCTCCATCACTCCAAATAATGCTATTCCACATTCCATGGCTACTCCCATTGTATTGTTAGTGCTTTTTTATGATGATTATGCAAGCTGTGTGTGCACAGCTGAACACCTGTGGGTGTTCTTTAGAGCAGCTGTATGGATAGGTGTGTGCATAGGTCATACAATTTATTTCATTCACAGGTTGTGAATGAGTGTACAGCACTGTGCAAATGTCTCGAGCCAACCCTCATTTCTTCATATTTGCTTCCAAAAAGCTGGACTTTTTAATGAGGTCTTGAGGAACAGTTCTTCAGACCTCCTGAAGGACTAATTAAATGCTCTTATTTTCAGTCCAGACTGGTGATCCGTGTACTGGTAGTGCTGAATGCTTAATGTGGTTGGAAAACCTTTATCTAGACATCTTTTTTCTTTAAGCATGGTACAGCCTGTTGCAGTAAAACATTTGTTAGAATATCTTTGATTTAATCTAGTATATGGCAATGAAAATGTGGTTTGACAGAAATAAAATATTATTTTGTATAAACAAAGCGATTCAAAGCAAAATATAAAGATATGAGAGATTCCATCAGATTGTAAAATAAATAACGAAGTTCTGATTCCAACGTGACTGCTGCTCACACTGAGCATGTGCAGCAGGGACAGCACCCCTTAGAGGAAGAAAAGCAAAAGAAAAATTTAGAAGATATTTTGCAATCTCACAGTTGGTGTAACTTTATATTTAAGGGACTCATAATAAAAAAATGTGTTTTACTCACTTTTTTAAATAAGTAGCATCATGTTCAGTAATGAGGCTGCAAAATCAACACATTCTCGAGTCATTGCTTTTGGCATGTCACAAAAACCCGAACATTTACCTATAACTACCTATTCAGGAAACATCAGTTTAGGCCCACTGATTCCCAATGAAGTGTTTTAATCTAGATTGAGCCACAACACAGTACAGCTAATTATTTACATACATTAAAGAGACAGCAACACACAGCTGATTCAATTCCGAGGGAAACACAGGATTTGAAATGTAATATTGCCATGCTAATGTGAACATGTATTGTGCCTAGTTTGGTACATAAATCAAACAGTTGTTTTAAATGAACCTCCAAAAAGAAAGAAAAGAAAAGAAAAAGAAAGAAAAGAATCTGGCCCCATAGCTCCAAGGAAAATTGAGCAGCAGGCACAAATGATGAGCTGAACCTCCATCTCCACCAGAAATTTCAAAGATTTGAACAGTTCCTCTTTCACATGGAGACTCAAACCATACAAACAAACCAAGTGGAGGAGTGTAATTACTTCTCAGAGACAGAACACTTGTGGTTAACACTTTTGTGTGTGTGTGTGTGTGTGTGTGTGTGTGTGTGTGTGTGTGTGTGTGTGTGTGTGTGTGTATGTGTGTGCGTGTGT
>JBBMFX010000016.1:584844-602894 GCA_037832545.1 Rhabdalestes septentrionalis | reverse complement strand
TGAGGTTGCTGTCAGCCAATCCGCACGTAAGGAGGCGGAGGTTTACACAAAACGGGTGGAGGGGGGGAAAACAGACACGCACTGCTATGAAGAACTCAGACGGAGTCCCAAAGTCTCCGCGAGGATCTCGGAGTGGGAAAGTAGTTGCTTGGACTTACGGTTCACGGAGGCTGATGGTCCGCCCCCGCGTCTTCTGGACGGATTTGCATGTCTGCCGTTCGAGTTTGTGAAGTTTGTGACTTCAAAATGAAAAGCAGCACCTTTTAAAGGATGAAAGAAATGCCTCCCAGGACTGAAGCGCGTGCACGTTCAGGCAGCAGCCCGGGGATTTTAAGATCTGATTGGTGAAAACGTAAACCGTACTGCAAACCAGACTGTTTATGATGGACGGAGTTTTCCTCAGGTGACAGTTTTATGGAAATCACCGGATTATAAATTTTTTTTCTAAAACAAAAAAGAGGAGAAGATGTTTTCTACTTGATGTGGCACTTCTTAACTCAAGGAAACTGCACTTGGCTAGATGTGAGCTAACTTAGTCCTCAATTTGTGAGTAAAATTTGCAAACCACTTAACTTAACCGACCTGTCCCATCACTGAATATTTCTCCCTTACTGAAAGAAATCTGCCAAATTCAAATTCCTCTATTTGAAAGGCAAAGACAGCTGCCCTGTTTTCCCACCATTACTGTTCTACATGAGTTAACTCAGAGGGAGTGTAATGATGAATGTCTCCGCTTTGGGACAGGATTTCCTGAGCTTTCTACTTCTGTGTGCGACCGGCTTGACTTCTGCCATCAGCTCCATAGACCCGGACCGGCCTGGTGAAGGCAGATGCCAGGAAATCGCTATCCCCCTCTGCAAAGACATTGGCTACAACCTGACGGTTATGCCCAACTTGATGGGCCACGAGGATCAGGGAGAGGCGGCTATAAAGCTTCATGAGTTTGCCCCGCTGATCGAATTTGGGTGCCACAGCCACCTCAGATTTTTCCTGTGCTCACTCTACGCCCCCATGTGCACAGAGCAGGTGTCCACACCCATCCCAGCCTGCCGGGTGATGTGTGAGCAGGCCAGGCAGAAGTGCTCTCCCATCATGGAGCAGTTTAACTTCCACTGGCCCGACTCGCTGGACTGCTCAAAGCTGCCAAATAAGAACGACCCCAACTACCTCTGTATGGAAGCCCCCAACAACGGGAGCGACGACCCATCTAAAGGGTCTCACACACAGCCACCAGACTCTCGCCCTCCTCGTGCAGGTAACAGCCAGGAGCTGCCAATTAAGGAGAGGGTGGGGAAGGACACTTGTGGAAACCCTGGAAAGTTCCACTATGTACAGAAAAGTGAGTCCTGTGCACCTAAGTGCTACCCCAAAGTGGATGTGTACTGGAGCCAGGCAGACAAGCGATTCTCCCTGGTGTGGATGGCCATCTGGTCCATCCTTTGCTTTGTCTCCAGTGCCTTCACCGTCTTGACTTTCCTCATTGACCCCCAGCGCTTCAAGTACCCCGAACGCCCCATCATCTTCCTCTCCATGTCCTACTGCGTCTACTCTGTGGGTTACCTAATTCGGCTCTTTGTCGGGGCTGAGAATGTGGCCTGCGACCGCGACACTGGTGTCCAGTACATCATCCAGGAAGGCCTGGAAAGCACGGGGTGCACCATAGTTTTCCTCATTCTTTACTACTTCGGCATGGCCAGCTCCCTTTGGTGGGTGATACTGACCCTCACCTGGTTCCTGGCTGCTGGGAAAAAGTGGGGCCATGAAGCAATTGAAGCTAACAGCAGCTATTTCCATCTGGCTGCTTGGGCCATACCAGCCATCAAGACTATCCTCATCCTGGTCATGAGGAAGGTGGCCGGGGATGAGCTGACAGGTGTCTGCTATGTCGGAAGCATGGACGTCAAGGCCCTGACTGGCTTTGTACTAATCCCGCTGTCCTGTTACCTCATCATAGGCACTTCTTTCCTGCTGTCTGGTTTCGTGGCTCTTTTCCACATCCGCAAGGTGATGAAGACCGAGGGCGAGAACACGGACAAGCTGGAAAAGCTGATGGTGCGAATCGGGGTGTTCTCTGTTCTCTACACTGTACCCGCCACCTGCGTTATTGCGTGTTACTTTTACGAGCGCCTCAACATGGACTATTGGAAGGTTCTGGCTGGAGAACAGCGCTGCTTGGAAGGAGGCGGTGGCGAAGAGTGCACCATGAAAAGCTCCATCCCAGCCGTGGAGATCTTCATGGTGAAGATCTTCATGCTGCTCGTGGTGGGAATCACCAGCGGCATGTGGATCTGGACATCCAAGACCCTGCAGTCCTGGCAGAATGTCTTCAGTCGCAAGCTGAAGAAGAGGACAAGGAGGAAGGCCGCGTGTGTTTTCACAGGCAGCGGGCCCTACCTGAAACCCCATCCCGCACTGAAAGGACACAAAAAGTACGAGCCCACTGGAGCCCCTGCCACATGTGTATGAACACATGACACAATGCTAAATGCCTCTGAACTTCAAAGTGGTGTTTATTCTGTTTACGTTTTGATAAACCGGTCCATGTTAGAGTTTGCAACGTAAAGAGAGAAAGTGCTACCACAAGACTTGGTGTTTATGCAAACCCTAATTGTTCCAAAACAACAACAACAACAACAGCAACAAAGAAAATGCAGTTCCTGGGTTCTGTCTGAGATATCTGTTTTGAGTTTGTCACAATCAGCAAGCACCACTGCTCAGCCACTGTTTAGTCTGTTGCTCCTTCTGGTACTACTTATCCACTTATGGAACTTTGTGGAATTCGAAGATTTTTTTTTTTTTCAAAAACAGAAAAAAATGGGAACGGGTCCCTCTTCGCGTCACTGGGAATGCCTGTATCATGTGCAATAGATGTTTCCTTCAGAGACAGAGAGAAAAAGACTGTTAGCGCTGTTGGGGCTGATTAAAGACACTAAAAGACTCCATGTACAATGGGTGTGAATGAGCCGGAGGGGGGGCGGCACTCCTCGGCTGCGCGTCACTGTGGCTTTTCTATGGAAATGAAGGCCGTGTCATACACTGCTGCATTGACATTGGAGAGCAGCTGTTGGCTGAGGCTTCAGTCAGAATGAACTGGCCATTGTGAAGGCCCTCCATGGAGTAAAAGCAAATCTACAAGCACTAAATATTGCCGAAAAAGACAGAGGCCTTTTGATGGGGCGTTTTGTACAGCGGCTTCTTGGCCCCCCGGTTTGTTTTGTTATGCTGAGCTCTTTCTTTTGTAGCACAAATACAACCATTGTGTGTATATTTCTAAAAAAAAGTTCATATTTTGTAAGAGTAAATAAAAACCTAGTTTAAAACGTTTGAAAACTACAGCTGCACCCCACTGCTGCATTTTATTCTTTGCATTCACCACAGATCGGTTGTGTTTTATGTCCAATTTTGGGAAAATTTGGGGAAAATCTTATTTTGATGGTCTTAGCAAGAAGGTTTGTAGATGTCCGTATCCTTCACTTATATTGAAGCAGTCTATACATTTCAATGAAATGTTCACAATGAAATGTTCATATGTGAAGAGTCAAAAGTCAATCTGTGGTCTGGGATGATTAATGATTCTTCTGTCATTTTTTCACCACCACTGCAAAGAAAGAAGAGCCTGTACGTTTTTCATTACTATTTTACATTCAGTCTCTCTGAACCATCTGAAGACATTTCGGCACCTTGATCATTGAATTATGCAGACATATAAAAAAGCATTGAAATTCCCCATTCCCTCATTTTAAAGTTGAAAGAAGCACCATGCAGTGTAAACATACTGCACAAGAAGGTTTTTTTTCCAAAACTGTGCTAAGAGCCATTCAAAAATATTTATTTATTGGGGAAAATCTGAGATTGTGACTGTAGTTCTGAATTTCAGCTCTTTGACATGTCTTTATCCAGTAGAGCACAAAACTCCAATGAAGCAGGAGTGAAGGCAGGAATCCAAACAGACTCCAGGCATGTGATGAGCAGGAATTGTGGGCTCATACAGTGCAAAGCTCAAGGCCTAGCATTCTCTCGGCCGCTGACCTGCAGTCAGCCTTTTTGGCCTATATCGGGATCATAACTGTGAAACTGAGAACAAATTCTGATTCTAGATCAGTTGATCACACCTCTCCATGCGTGCACTACCCTTATTTAGCCCAAGCTGCAGGGGAGATAGCTAATGCAAAAAGAAAAAAGTTTGATGGCATCAAAGAGATTACGAACAAAGCTATATTTTTAGCCCTTTATTTCTTTGTTTCAAACCCAAGCACTTTTTGAAATGCCTGGCTTTTATATTTTACATCTATTAAAATTAATCTATTCACTTCTATCTTCCATTTATAAACAATATGTAAGCCAGAGCTTTAAAGCTTGTTTTGGTCTACAGTTTTTTGGGTAGATTTTTTTTTCCTGGCGTTTATAATTATAACATCAAATCAGGTCAGTTTTGAAGTGTAGCCTTTGATATGAATGATGCGGATTCACCGTCGCACTGTCACGGAGCTTGAAAGTGTGTCAGCTCGCACTCCAAAAAAGGTGAAAATGAGTCTGGTGTGATTCAGTGGCCAAATCACTGGCCTTTGAAGAGCCTTGTACAGTAGGAAAGTAGCATAACTCGTGGCTACAGATGAAGCAGTACTGGCCGCTTGTGACTCTGATACCCAAGACTACATTCAAGTTCTGCTCTCAAGTTAAAGCTTTTGAGGTTTATAGAAGTGGCATTTTTCTTTCCTCATGCAAGAGTTCACTTAGGATTACGTGAGTTTACATAAGTAAAAAAAAAAGCGAACTTCAAAAGATTTGCCCTTCTAAGAAGCTTTGGCTTGCTGCTGTGGAGTGTGAGATTCAAAACATCAGTTTCTCTGCTTGTTTGCATCTTCAGTACATCCTGACCAGCCTGCCCATAAAAGGCCGTGTCTGATGGCATTACGCATGTCATAATCCTTACTTGAGCTGAGTAGCTCAACTGAAAGAATAGCAGGAGGCAAGTCCAGCACATATAGAAGCAGCTAATGGTCTTTTATAAGGTTTTGGACTGAAGGTCTTGAGTTTTTTTATTAGCTACAATACAGACCTCCATGGCTCACTAGAAAACCTCAAATTAACAAGATGGTGTAGCTTTGGGCTGGATGCAGAGGGATGGCTGGGTTTTGGGGTGGGGCACTTGGAACACACCCCACCCACACTCTTCCAAAACCACATGCTTAAACTTATAATAGAATCTGCATAGAAGACACTGCTGCACATTTTAAATACCTTATTATGTTCTGAATTTGACATGAAAATAAAGCATAAAATGTGAGCAATAGTATGTTTTTAAAAATGTAGTATATATATATATATGTATATGTATATGTATGTGTGTGTGTGTGTGTGTGTGTGTGTGCTTGTGTGTGTGTGTGTGTGTGTGTGTATGTGTATTTTCCCATTTTACATTTTGTAGCTTTACAATATTTAACAGAGATGAACAGAAATTAGCATCAACTTTTGCAAACAAAATGCCATGTTTAAGTTTAATGGCATTTTCTGTAAAGGATGCATGTATTTGTCATTTGATCAGGGGCTCCAAAACTAATTTGTAGTTTTGTGTAATTCACAAACACTGTCAGCATCTCAAAATGTTTCAAACTCTCCATATGTATTCAAATAACTTGCTTTGAATTCACTGGTTTTGTGATGCCACACAAGAAAAGATCTTTGCCCACATCTGTTCGGCCAAGAATAGTTTAGCTCCACTCATTAACGCAAAAGTTATTAGAAGGGTTTCAGTCTGCACTGCTTTTGGAAGATGCAAAATTCTATTCTATTAATTAAAAAATAATTCAAAACAAAATCACACAAGCGGACCTGGATATAAGAAATAAAACAGTTCGGAAAAATGAACAAAACACAAAGAAAAAGTTGTACATTTTCATACTCCTGGTACCTGTTTTCAATAATTGATAAATGACCATTGACTTAAATACTATTTGGGGAGGCAATCCTAGTTCCATGAATGGTATCATTCCAAGTGATCCTAATTAAAAAGTTTAGTTTTATTATCTTTCCATATGTTAACTGGTTTAGTTAATGTGTGTGTTTTTGTGTGTTTGTGTGTGTGTGTGTGTGTGTGTGTGTGTGTGTGTGTGTGTGTGTGTGTGTAGGGCTCTTTTACAAGCTTAATAAACTGTATGATTGCAAAAGGTTAAAACAACAGTGATGAACCTGTTAACAACAGTTTAAAAACATTTAATAATTCTGGATGACTAAACACACACACACACACACACACACATAAACAGCAAGTATCTTTTGATGGTAAAAATGATTTGTTTTTGGTGTTGGAAATGTATCTCCATGTTGACGTTAATCCCCTAAATAGCTCATCAAAAACATTAGTACGGCTTCCATGTTTCCTTTTTATTATTTTTTTTTTCTGAACGCTTCCAGATCATTTGTGTAACCCCCCTCTGAAAGCACATATTTACTCATAATGAATAGCAGCTTTGAAGATGAAAGATAAAACATCTTTCCACCCACTAATAGCGATCATCTCTGTATTAGGACGTTAGCCACAAAACGGCGTTCTGGGAAAAAAATAATCTTCAGCTTAATCTTAAATCATGCAGCTTTTTTCCTTGGTCTTATAATCTTTTGCTTAACCTTAAGCATATAATTTTTGAGATAATCTGTCAACCATAACAAAGAGAAAGCATTTTGTGCATCATATCTTTCGGACTAGACTCACACGGCTAACCAGCACAAACATCAAATTCCACTTATTGCTCCCAAGTCATTATGGGATTATGTCTTGTTTTGAAGTTTTCTCACTCCTCAAGCTGCTCACTTTAGGTGTCAAAGGCAAAGTGATGTGTGTGTATGTGTGTGTGTGTGTGTGTGTGTGTGTGCGTGTGCGTGTGCGTGTGTGTGTGTGTGTGTGTGTGTGTGTGTACTTTTCTTAACCTGCACTTGCCAGTGATTTTGATGAGACTCTTTATAGTCCTCCCTCTTTGCTGTTGTGTGGCAGTGAATCACCAAAGATTTGAGAGGACAGAGTTCAAATATATTGACACCATTCTCTCAGCTTCTTGTTTACTTCATCAAAAATTTAAGGTATGTAAATGTGTGCGTGAAAGAGAAGAACAAAGAGAGTGAGAGAGACCAATTTTGAGTTAAGTAGTATTATAATGTTACAAATATGTTATAAACAGATGTGAATTCCCTCCACGCAAAAACCATTAAATATACAAAAACATTAAATATACATAATTATGATATATTTTCTGGACACTCATCCACGCATTAAAACACAAATAAGAATGCAGTAACGTGGTCTCCTGAATGGTGGGAGCCTCCACCATTTTGATTCTGGTTTTTAGAAGCAAGACCCAAGATCTACTAGTTCAGGTTGAAGTTCAAGTTCATGGTCATGATCAGGCAGCATGTTACTCTGTTCCTCTTTATTTTAGTGGATTATCACCAGTCATGTACATTATAAAGTCTCTATATAAAGGTCGCCTTGAATTTACCCGAATGTAAAATGTGTCAGATTTTTTTCTTTTTTTGTAAACTTAGAGGTATCAGTTTTGTTGATGTGATGACACATTAATTATGAGCCCTTTTTCAGTGTTTTTCCCTGAGCAAACACACTAGATGTTTGTGTGTGTGTGTGTGTGTGTGTGTGTGTGTATATATATACATAAATTCTAGATGTTATCGGATTGTCATTTTGTGGTGCATTCTGTTAAAGCTGATAAATTATTATTAGGTGTTAATAATATTATTAGGTAGTAGCCAGGCAAAAATTACAGCGTATTTTTAATTGTTGGATTGTATACCTTAAGAATTCAGTCCATTTCTCTGATTCTCTCATTCTTTCTTCTGCGTTCATTCTTTTTTTTATCTCTCTCTCTCTCTCTCTAACTCATTCACACACACACACATACACACACACATACATACAAATCTAGAAAGTTGAAACGAGTGAAATTTTATAGTAATTTTATAGCATATATGTGTAGTGTGTGTGGGTGTGTATGTGTGTGTACCCGTACATGATTAAAAACACAGCTGAAATGTATAAAAAAAATGTTTTATGATCTGTACATTCATATTGTGAGCGATTTTATTAGATTTTGTTTAAAAACTTTATTTTGTTTTTACATATGGTAATATTTAACATGTTTTTATTATTAGGCAGGGTGTTATGGTATAGTAAAACAAAAACTTCACTTTCAATTTTCTACTGAGCTGTGATAATGTAATAATAATAAGGATGTGTTATTGTACTTGGAATATAACATGCAATTTCATGAGGAATTGACATTAATACAATTAGAAACTGATTTTTCCCAGCTGAATAATTATATGTATTATATATAAGGTAATATATAATATAATATAGTATAATATAATATCATATCATATAATATAATATAATAAAATATAATATAATAGAGGATAAAATAATATGATTTTTAGTTGGTCCTAAATTTTAGCATTTGGGAAATAAAGGATGTAGTGTACCACTATATATATTTTTTATTCTGAGTAATTTAAAAGTCACATAGTTGTGAAGAAATGATAGGAGAAGAAGAATATAAATGGTCAATACTTTTAATGAATATTCAATTGTTCAAATTGACCTGTAAAAACGAACTTAGACACTTCGGTGTTAATTTTCTTGATAAAAAAAATTATAAATGCGCTTTTGATTTAACAAAAAGTTGCACCTGCGTATACATATAAATATGACCAAAATGAAAATGTTTTTTTTTGCTTTGTTTTGATTTGTTGGATCTTTTTAAGCTCTCGTCCTCCCAAACACACACACTGACCACTGGAATTTGCAGTACTGCGGACACACACACCCCTCCTAGACAAGACAGGTGAGAGGCAGGATCACCTGAACTCTTTCATTTTGATTCAAACAAAAAGTGCCAAAAAATTATGCGTAGAATATAATTTAAAACTGATACAAAAACAATATCAGGCTCAATTTATACCACTTTTTTCCTTTGGGGAAGTCTTAAAAAGGCAGGATATTTATTTTGCTGTTGTTAACTAGACATTTTCAAGGGAACGTCTAATGCTCATAGGGTACACAAAAAAAATCAGGGAAATTGTTGATGTCCTTCATTATCATGTTTCTAAAACTGAAAGTTCAAGTTTAAGGTCACGGTGGCCTTTTGTCATCGATCAATGTGCTGTCTGATGCATTTTTCTTTTATATCTATAAATGTCATAGCACAGCCGTCACAATATGGAGTAGCTGTGTTAATTTTAGCTCTTTTTTGCTTTTTGAAATACAGTTTGAGGTCTGAGGAATGTAGAGTTTCAGTTTAAGGCCTTGGCACAATAGAGAATGTGCTGGAGAACAACCAGAGAGTAGTTGAACAGCGCTGCAGTTATTGGCAGAGTTTTGCAGCGAATTGTTTGTTTTTTTTGTGATGTTACTAAATATTTCTGGATAACCCGTTTGTAAAACTCTTGTGTTGTACGTGCACAGAGAATCGGCCTGTTTCAGGCAAGATTCAGCCCCCTGTTACAGAGGAGGGAGCGTGTTTTAAAGACTGACAGTCATTTCTTGCAGCAAATGAAATAACCAGAGAGAGCTAAAGACGTGGGATTTATCTTCTTGTTTTGTCTGAGGGTTTTGCAACCAATCAGATTCTCGATCTTCTGTTCCACTGGGAAGCCGAAAGGACTTGTTGAAAATATTACTTGAGTAACAGTAAGAGGGAAGGCCTTGGAGAAAAAACTAGAGAACAGAGAAAATGTAATCTAATGAAACTGTTAGAGCACCTGGACAGATGAAGCTTTACCTACTTTCAATCTTTTCGAGGACACAAAGCTTGAGAAAGATGTATAAAGTAAGCAGGTGCATTATCCTATACATGCCATCAAATCAGAATTTGATCAGATAGAAATCAAATATATGCAAGAAACTCAACTGTATTCATGGCAAATTAAAACAATAGATCAAATGTTGCAGTTGTCCTACATTGTTATTATACCCTTGTGTGATGTATGTTCATTACTATGATGAAAAGATTATATAACATTAGAGCTCCCACCTCATGGGGGGTTTGTCAACAGTTAACATTTAAATTTAAATTAAGTTTGCTTTCAGGCTTCTGTTTTGAAACAGCTTCTATGAAAATGGAATAGTTTGTGATATGATTTCAATATAATCCACAAAGCAAATGCATTTTTTGTTACTTCCTTTGTTTTATCATATAAGCAGCATTTCAATCAAGTTAATATTAATTTCCAGGAAACATTCAGACCTGTTTGTAAGTGAGATCAAACAAACAAATTAATGAAGGAACAAATGGACAAATGAATGTGTGCGCAGATGAGTAGACAGCATGGTAGGTTGGCCTATGGCACATTTCCTCTTTTATCTTATTCTGGGCTGTTTTAGCAAAAATAGACCAAACTTGTAAGCCTGGGTATTTTCCTAAATGTCAGAATTTACTTTCAAAATGCCCTCCTTTGCACAAGCATGAAGCAGTTACTGTTCCTTCTCTTCAATAACAGAACTAAATGAGGACGAGTAATTAGTCATGCATTTAGTCATGAAGAAGAGCCCTTCACTACTGTGGAGTAACCAGTGTGGGCACATTATGGCAGATTTAGTCATGATGATGAACTGCCAGTGTTTCATTTCAGCCAATGTATTCACCCACACACTCCATACCCACTCATGGAGAGCCACACATTTTGTGTGGTACAGTAATAGTTCATTTGTCGTTAAAACCATCATTATACACATTTAGCTGGACTGTTCAACTAAATTTCTCTATGAAAAGTTCGCTTCAGCACATGTCGATTGGCTTGGAGGTAACATCAGATGTTTGTGTTTGTTAGAAAGAATATAAACAGACTTCGACTCCTCCAAAGTCTAAACCTCATTATCTTCACTTTCACATCCATTTCTATGCCCAGCGACAAAATGGCCGACCTTCTTTCTGCCTGGAGACTCTCTGCACCCATTTTGTGCATTAGCCAGAGTTGCCAGGTGAACACAGAGTGGTCAAGTATGGAAGAGGGGGAATGAAGGCCTGGTGAGATTGAGCGCTTGCAGGCTCCAAGACAGGGCTGGACAGATAGATGAAGACGTGAAGTACTGAATTCTCCTTTTCTTATTAAGCAGCTTAATTGTTGCCGACTGACTGCATATAAACAAGCAGCTTTGCAGTGCCCGGGACCCTCCCCGGCTCTGCTCCTCAAAGCTGTGACCTTGGGCCAATGCCATAAACTGTTGTTTTCCACTTGTGCAAAAAAAAAAAAAATACTGGCAAAGTCCTGCAGTAGTTCTGAACCCCCTGCTACCCTACCCTATGTTGCCCCAGCCACTTGGCTAGGAATACAACCTGCTTACAGTGCACAAGCAGCTAACACTGTGGCTTTGCAACCCCACTGCTGCTGTATGCTAGCTCCTCTGGAATTCTGTACATGCCTGGCATTTGGTTACCCAGCCAGATGGTGGAAACATCCCAGGGACCATTCTACTGTCTGGTCATGCTACCAGTGACTCTGGCCACATTTGCTAGTAACCTATTTAGTATGACAGGTTCTCTTGAAATCTATTCAGACACCATGCTCCACAATTCCAAATGCAAGACTGTGCAGCTTCCCTTTTCCTAGTCAAGATGAAGCGTACCAGGTTAGCTTGCCTACAGTTGGCAAGGATTGCTAATCTGTGGAAGCATTTGTCTTGAAATGAACTTTCCTTTGCTTTAGGCTGTATGCTGCTTCAGCTTGGCACAAAACAGCCTCCATATTGTGTTTATGAAAGTGAATTAGGGACCGCATTGCATAACTGTGCCCACTACACACATATTTCCACACCACCTCGTATACGACCGCAGTGAGCATGCAGGGCCTCCAGAGCGTGGATCTATCATAGAGAACGGTGTCGAGTCCCTATCCCACGGGTCTGCGCCTGGTTAGAGTTCCAAGGAGCAGATGGCATCACTGCGTGGCATGAGATATCACAATGTGATGCATCCGCATATGTAAGGGAAAACTGCTCAGGCGAACCTTAAAGGAGAAGCAGGTTTCAGTATGCACACTGAGATCCACTAAAATTCGGAGGAAATTACTTGTACCCAAATTGTAAACTTTTTGTTTGTTTGTTTTGAATGTTAGCCTCTTAGCATATCTTGTTGAGTTGCTTATTCGCTTACTGAAGTGGATCAGAGCTGTTTAGCTATAATAGTCTTAGTTGAAATGTTCTGCTTAAAAGTAGATACACTTTAGGTCTGCTGTGAACCTTTGAACAGGGTCAAAGTATGCAAACAGAGCTCTATTAATAGCCTAGCAACAGATGCATTTATGTCTCCCAATGGCAGAGGGGCACAGTCAGGGCACAGGGTTCGAGAATGCGTCAGGCCTGACAGGTCATCTGCGTCAGCCAGCAAAGCTCCTCTACATCGCAGCTTGCCTGCTTCTTCTTCAACACTCACTTCTCCAATTCTCTGGTCCACTTAAAATATTGCAGGTCCTATAATAATCGTATTTCCCCAGTCGGACCAAAGAGTTCAAAAGGGCCCACAAAATGAAAATTAGTGAGTCTGACCTGGGGCAAACGCTTTAAATTTGAAGTAGAGGTCAAAGCTTTCCACAGTTTAACCATACAGTTGAGTATTGAACTTCTGAAATGATTCATTAGAACTTGGTCCTCAGGTACCATTGGCAAGTTCTTGCATTCTGAATTGAAAACAGGATGCAGCTGGTCCCCTGAATGAATACAGGGTTATGAGTCAGAAACGATCAGTGGAGAAATGTCCGATAACTTTATTTTGGTTTGTCAGCGTGGTGCGTTCCCACATTGGAAATTCTGGCACTAACTGGCTGCATTTGGCTAGTGCGAGCAGAAAACAGGCTCAGATGTTCTGATCTATCCACGGAAATTTCAGCTTCGAGAAACAATAGATGCTAACTATGATAGATCATTGTGCACATAATCAGATTTGGTCTGGCTCTAACCCTCTGTTTGGTATTGTCTTGTACTTCATGACAAATTATATTATATGTTATACCAGGTGTTGGTGCTTTGAAAGGGGCGTGCCATGTTGTGGACTATGTAATTGTATGGCCACGAGCTAAGCCTGATTCTTTCGGCTATTGAATGCTCAGGCAGTGTAATGCGACTGGACTGGGGAAAGAATCATCCAGTGCTCATTGATGACTGGCTGCTATGCATTCCTCAGTTCTTTGAAGTCTACAGTCAAATTCAAAGCCTCCCTATTGAAGCTTCCCCCAGCAGACCCTCTCCTGTGTCAACCTCTGGGGCATTACAAAAGGTATGAAACCCTGATCTGTGCTACAGTTGCTTTAATTTCTCTGTCAACTTAGTGATAACTAGGTTTCATCATGCTGTATGCCTCTGTGGTTTAAATGCAAAAATGTTTGTGTATTGACCAAATGAAATTGCTGATTTGTGTTTCATTAACTACTGTAACCTGTTCAGAATAGAATAGTACTGTTGGTACTGTTTGACTAGTCTTGATGATGTTGAATCGAGATCCTGGGTTTAATCCCAGCAAGTAACGTCTTGCTACTGTTACTCTAACCTTCAGCAAGGTACTTACAGCCTTATGACACAGTGTTAATAGTCATGTGAGTGTAGTTTTTGAGAAAATGGGTTCTGGGAAGGATGTTACCTTTAGTGCCAGAATAAATGCAGCCAGTAATTATTTTTGTATAAACGTTGACAAGAGAATGGATTGTTGTTCAAATTCACTCTTAAGATTTCACCTTATCAACTCACCAACTATGTGAACTACTCTATTAACATTATTTTTAATGTAATACGTTTATACATCCTATAAATGTGTTTGTATTAGTTAGTTAAACTTTTTTTACGTTACATGTCTTACTTTTTCACATTTTTTTCCATGCTTGAATCAGTGCTTGCATCAAGCATGTGTTTTATCATTCATTTGATTTTAGCCACTGTATGTAATGGGTCCATTAGCTGTGTTAGTGGTGTTCACACCCCCTCTTAATTCCTGTATCAGCCACAGAGGTGATGGTGAGGTCACAGTGTCTGTCTCAGAACAGCACACCCCCCAACCCCCAGCATCCTCCACCCCCCAGTGCTCGCCCTGGCCAGCGCTGCACATGTGTAACAAGAGCCTCCGCCATGTATAAATAGTTGTTTCAGGGTTGTGCCCATTAACCAGGGGCTGCACCACCTTCAGGATCCATATTTAGCCTCCGCTACTTTCACACTGGCGTCTGGATTTCTCTCGTTTGCACCCTAGGACCTTCAATGGACTGTCATAACATTGCCTGGAGGCACCGTAAAGGGGCGAGTTATCAAAGGAGTGTGACATACTGTACTTAAGCAATTAATAATTATAATGAGAAAGGTTTTACATAGATCTTTTTATCAAAGCTTGATACATTCAATGCATGTTAATGTATAATATGAAAAATGAGACTGCTGACATATGCATGTGTGTGTTTGCTTAATTGCAACATACTTCAGTATACATTAACACCACTACCAACAGCTGGCAGGCATTTCTCATCAAGGAATGCATTGTTTTGGGCATTTCCTGTGTACACCGAGTTTCTCTGTAAAACATGGCAGCATTCTGCCATACTCCCTTTCCAACAAGGAGCCCTTCTTAAACCTACTGTCATAATTTATTTTTGTTATGTTAGATGAATGAAATAGGGGAATGTGTTATGGTCATATTGAGGGTCAGATTTAACATCCACTTTTTTGTGATTTTTCCCACTGCAGGTGTTGACTAGGCGTAACACTTAGATGGATTATATGAAAACTGCTATCTGCACCACAGAATATGATTACACTGATGAAGTTCCTGCACCTCAGGTACTGTATATATTGGTAAGATTCAATCACAGATGTTTCAGTTTGCAATATTCTATGTGTCATTTACAGTTATATTGCTACCATGCTGTTCATTTTGTCATCACTTACTGTGATTTACACTGTACACTGTAAGAAGCCTTTTTCCAGCCTGAGTGGGACCAGGAGCTGCTCTGCAGTGCATCACACTGTCCTTTGGGGTGAGGTAGTAGGTTGTATAGTTTTAGGGTTATACCCTTCCTGTCAGATAACTATACAACTTACTGTCTTTCCTGAAGTGGCTATAATATCATCATCTTGCACAACGGGTGTCTTGAGATGTGAAGCTACTGAAGTGACCTCTGTGGTTGCGACACTGGGTTGGACTAATATTTCAAGTAGCCTAATTATACGGTACTGTATGAAATGCTTGACTTTGTGAGAACCATTAATGACACACTATAGCACTGGGTATTTTGGTTTACATTGGGATGCTTGAATTCTCTTGGTGTCCTGCACCTTTTGGTTTGACAGATGTACATTCAACAGCTGCTTTAGCGCTGTGAGCAGCCGAAGTGAATGGACATTCTGCAAATCCTTGCCTGCCTATGTGGGGATGAACAAGACTTTATTGGTGGGTAGTCCGAAAAACTGTTCTGCTCACCTTTATTTTTCTTTTTGCAGATATAAAGGAATAGTTTTATGTTGTAACAAATAGTCCAGAAAACTTGTATAAATGATTACATTTTGAGGTGATTCCTTTGTTTCTCTCTCCACATACTTGAGACAGGTATGTTTGAGAATGTTATGAAGCAAATAAATGAAGTATCTGTTTCTTCAGACTCCTCGTGTTCGCCGTATGAATCAGTTTCTGGTGTTCGTACAGGGTGAGGTAGTAGGTTGTGTGGTTTCAGGGTAGTTATTTTGCCCCATCAGGAGATAACTATACAACCTACTGCCTTCCCTGGAGGGCAGCGATACATCACCTGATGACCAGCAGGGGGCGACACTCGTTTCTTTTCAACTAACCAGGATTTTGAGGTACTAAAAGGACTAATAACATGTATTGCGATCTTTAAATTCTATGTGTATTTGTTTGTATATTGTTTGAAACTAAAATATTGGTTGCTCCTATCTTGGGAACCTCTGGGGAGTGTTGCCCTAGTGATTTTGTTTCCATGTTTTTTATTTATATATTTATTTATGTATTGAAAATTACACTCCTGGTGTAAATACATAACAGTCATATTCTTGTATGTTTCATTGTGTAGCATTTTATTCTGTTTTAAAAAGGAGGGATTTCCCTCTCAAAGTGAAGCCCAGCGAAACCATCATATGTGTTTCTTAATTCTGCCCTGAAAATGTATCTGATCAAACTGCCACGACCAGCAATAAAGCATTGTCAATAAAGAGGCTAAAACTGACTCTTATTTCACTTTGCCCCTTTATATTGATCATTTAATGTGCAAGCCACCAGACCAAGACAACCCAGAGAGAGAGATAATAAACAGACGCTTTAAATAATACATGCGCAAAAACCATTAGACCCATTATTCCATATGGACACCGCCTTTGGGACCAAATATCAAGCATTAAATGTAACTTCTGTTCTTAACAGTCAAAAATTTTACATCTGTGTCTTAATACAATATATTACAATTAAAATATATGAAATTCTATCATTTAAAAAAATATAAATATCCATCGAGTTTTTTTTGTTTTGTTTTTGCTCAAAACATTTTTTTGATGTTCAGAGCTCTTATCGAGATTAGGAGAGACTTGTGCATTTAAGGACTCTCATGTAACTGTCATTCAAATTAACTCGGCAAACACAGACACTGCAGCAGACTGGGGGACAGCATCTCAAGGATAAACCTATGAAAATATAGACACTGGATATGGTGTTTTTATTGTTTATAATTTTTCAAATGTAGTGAATTTAATCCAAATGAGCTGACATTATAGAGCATTCACTCTGTGTGTGAAGCTGCGGTCACGTCTTCACCATAAGCTTAATAAAATGATGGATATTCAGTTTGCTGTTTAAACACTTAGTATTCTCAAGATGAAACACCATAAACAGAAGCTCTGATAATTCAGTGTCAATCTGCATAATCCCATTCACCATATCAGCAGTTCTATGGATCAAAACTTCAACCTTCATTAACCCTGAATAATCCCTGACTGCACACTGTTTACAGATCATATTGATAAAGATATAAAAGGAGAATTGTCATAGGATATTCTTGTGTGGTCGTATGTTGTGTCTTACTGCTTAATGCAGGACTGTAGATACTGTAATGCACTGAACTCTACTGATCAAGCCATCAGCTGCAACCTCAAAATCCACAGAAACCTTGTAAATTCAGTCCAGGAGATCCGAAAAACTTCTGGACCACATCTGTTCCAACAACATCCCTCTGGGAAGTCGCTGAGATTTAAACCAGCAGGTACTTGAGCAGCTACTTTGCTGGTGCTGTGTTCCTGGTGAATGAGTAATCCAGATGAAGAATACTTTCTCTGCACTCCTGTTCTCCTCACCAACCAGCAGTCAATCATTAATTTCCTACCATCCTGGTAATATCGCTTTTCTCCACATCAGCAGTCCAGGAATGATGTGCTGGACTACTGTTACAGTAGATTACTTTAGAACACCACCCCACAGACACACACACTTTTTTTGTATGTATTACTGTTGTGCTGGCATGTGAATAAACTACTCTTTCCCATGTTTTCCCATATGTAGGATTGTACTACCTGTGTACTATACTGTAAACAACACCAAACGAAATGTGAGTGACTATTATTTATAGTATGTACAGTGTGCTGTGTTTTGGATGTGGTAAACATCTATATGACAAAATCACTGTTGAAAGAAACTGGAGGGAGCCCAAAGGAGAACTCAAGGAGTTCAGCCATCCCAGCTTGCCAAAAAAAGGTCAATGGTGCCACCTACTGTTGGGTGCAACAAAGGAGCACAGAGTGTGAAAAAGTCGATCAATTCATTGGTCTTAATGCACAGGTTGTGTTCCCAAATATAAGTGTATATGCATATGTCTATACAGTTAACAGGGGTGTGTAATGCAAATGACAGAACAATGAATCATCATGTCTTTCTGATTAACATAACATTAAAAAAATTTTTTGTAACAACTGCACATTTGCAGTCATGCTATTTACAGGAGTTTGGTTAGATTGAACATGTAGTAAAAAGTTGTTTGATTAGTCTTTTTGAGTAAATGTGTCAATTATT
>JBBMFX010000016.1:573123-584744 GCA_037832545.1 Rhabdalestes septentrionalis | reverse complement strand
CAGACAGACAGCGGGGCAGGCAGGCTGTAGCTGCTCAGCCTGACTCAATGCTTTGGCCCTAAAAGTAAATGGCAGCAGGTCCGAATCCTTGCCCCAGCACTGCAAATGTTGCTTTATCATCGCCATGGTTGCACAACTTCACTTCTTTGAAATGGCAACTTCAAAGCTATTTTTTATCGGCAATCTGGAGCTCGGGGAGGTATCGGGGGGGGTGGATATCTGCAGTATTGCAAATAAATGCTGGGCAGCTATTTTTCTGTTTTCTTTGATTACTTGTGTTTATTCATATTGTTATAGGCAGAGCTTGAAGTGGGAAAAAATAAGTGCAGGAACTCTAATTTTCCGACATATTCTCAGACCGCTGTCGCTGCGTCGGATCAGTTTCAGCAAGTACCGGAACGCAGGAAAAAGTGGTGGAACCCAAAAGACGAAAATACAGAAGTTCCGGAACTGTGTTCCACTGTGTTCCGGCCAATTTCAAGCACTTGTTATAAAATTTACATTAAAAAGTACTGTATTGCGCAGTTTTATTTTTAAAGTACTGCTATGTGACCTGAAGTGCAATAACGTTTGGTTTGCAAAC
The DNA here is from genome assembly GCA_037832545.1 of Rhabdalestes septentrionalis. NCBI lineage: Eukaryota > Metazoa > Chordata > Actinopteri > Characiformes > Alestidae > Rhabdalestes > Rhabdalestes septentrionalis. The sequence continues at coordinate 584,161 of JBBMFX010000016.1, read as the reverse complement.
ACTTTACAAATAAGGTGCAATTTAATAACTGTGTTCCCAATAACACTGTTATGCAACTGTAGTCCAAATATTTCTTTCTTCAATAATAGAAATAAAACACATTCGAGCAAGAATGGCCCATGCTGTGAAGATTTCAGCCTTCCTCTATTATCACACCCTTTGACCTCTTACATTAGCATGAGGTTCTAGTGACTGTGGGGACGTCTGGGGTTCCTTCCTAGAATGATCCGGGGTGCGTTTTGTGCTTTGTGTGACAGATTATGGTTCCTCTCTCAACAGCCACATCATATCAGCTCAGTCTCTGTTGTTATTTTCATACACAGGAAGAAAATGATTGAGTATCATTTGATACCCAGTCATTGGTGGGAGCTTAAATTTAAGGATAACCATGATTTTTTTTCTCATACTCAGAAAACATGTTTTATACATTTATCTGGTCTAATGTCTGGTCTAATGAGATTAAGACATTCATTCCAAACACCTCTCCCATGAACAATCCTGCTTTCATGTACACTGTGCAACTCAGCACCTGTTCTGAAGACCGCAGTGTGTAACCGGACGTGTTCTTCATCCCTCTGACTGTCTCAGTGTTTATAGAGGTGCACTGACTCCACTGTGTTGTTCCAGATGGTTTGGGAAAGTTCAGGTGAAGTATGCGGAGAAGATGTTTCTTTACCTGTCTGCATGTGGAATAGATGAGCCATGTTACAGCCTCTTTATGAAACAGTGAACTCTTTTTTTAATGGAATGTAATGGAAGATAGGTACACAGAAAATGTCCAGAAAACTTGTTACAGACTTTCTTGTATTTTTCTCATGTTTTTTTAATGTCTTGAGAGGCTGTTCTCCAGGTCTTTCTCTGAAGGTCTTTTAAAGACCAGTCCTTGAATCTGACCAGTTTCAGAGAATTGTTTATGTTTGTTCTACATGTGTAATAATGAATAATGTGTAGAAATGTGCTGCTTGTCAAACAGACAGACGGATACCTCTGTTTCTTTGATCTAACTACTCCAGACTTTCTACCCCAAACCTGCCCCAGAGGAGCTGCCTAGACATTCATACACTCACATGCACATGCACATATGCACAAGCCTTAATCCCTTTAACTCCAGATGTATTATTCAGTTATTACTTTTAAGACTTTATTTAAAGGGTTAACCGGCACAAGTTCTTGCTTGTACATCACATCTATGACCTGAAAGCTTGCACCATCTGATCAATGTCCCATTACAAATTGTTTTTCCGTTATGATCCTTTACTTGCTGCCTTTCCATGTGAGGACTTGCCTCTTAAAAAGGCCACGGAAAGGAAAGAAGTGAGAGATACTCCAAGAAGCTGTGTAAGCACCTTCTCACACACGCCCGGTGCTGAGTTGATCCTATCTACAGATCAAACACTTGGCAAAAGACAAAATCTCAAAGCAGGACTGATACAGTTTTTGTACTGCACATACATTAAAGAATTCACCACTGGCAACAAGTAAGAGTTCATTGTTCATCTTCAATCGAAATCATGATAGTAATGGTCCATTGTGGCTTCTCCCTTGATCCTACGCATTCAGCTTATACTGCAAACTTCGCGTTTCAATTTTGCAAGGGTGACATAAGAAAGGGCACTGGGCTCAAAGTCTTTTGTTTAGGGAGGGTTTCATGCAAGTCTGGACAGATACATTCACTCTGTGTCTCTGTCTCTTACTAGTGCACAGCCCAGTACCTGTCATTAGACTGTCAGAACTGTTAGAGACGTTTGTGGTGTGCTGCAAACATCAACTGTACATGCCGCTTAGTGTTTGATCTCTCGGATGGTTGGATTATAACAGGTCATGCAGTCACACCGGAACTACTGCATTCTAACCCTGAAGCACAAAATGGCTTGTCATTAAGGTGTTACCTCATGCTAATTAATCTGTGAGAAAATGTGACAAAGAAGTGTAGCAGGAAAATAAAGCTGATCACTATAGACCAGACAGGCCTGCTTCCACCCTGTAGACTCACTCAACACTAGTCTAACTATAGGCTGATCAGATTCTAGCATGAACCAATGGCTAACTGAATTTAAATTTGAATTAGTCTAATAAAAATTCAGTGTAGACTAATAAGACATTATAGAACTGTCCAACACGATCTCACAAGCTTTTGTGCAGCCACCACAAAAACAAATGAAACTAAATATGGGCTCCAATCATAATTTAGCTTTTTTCATGCTAAAACAAAGCTTCACTACACTATGTATTTTCATGCGCACTGCGCTAAATCCAATACCTGCGCTAACTGATGATTCCTACAGTTAGGTTAAGGTTAAATTTAAGGTTAAGTTTAAGGTTAGTGTTAAGTTAAGGTTAGGGTTAGGATTAGGTTAAGGTTAGGGTCAGGGTCAGGGTTAGGTTAGGGTTAGGGTTTGGGTTCGGGTTCGGGTTTGGGTTCGGGTTAGGGTTAGGGTTAGGTTAAGGTAAGGAATCAACAATTATTTCATCCACTGTCTGGGTAGTGATGCATTGTCTTAGCCCAATTATGAAGTGTTGTCCTGGCACGAAAAAATCGTGATCCGAGCACATATTTTGATGAAATTGTATTTCGTGTGACCAGGCTGAACTTAAATCTGAACTACATGCCTGCGCCTTAAATTTTGTTGTTGCTTGGAAAAGTGACAATGACAATAAATATTTATCTTATCTTATATTAGCATGAGGTTTGGCTAATTGCTTTCTCTTCATACAGGGTCTAAACTTGATTTCATTAGATCAGAAAAATCAAGGCAAATTCCAGATAGGTTAACTTGACATTATTTCATTTATAATGACTGTTTTCCTGTCTAATATGTAAACTAATCAGGATACAATCTGAATTGCAGGTTTACTAAACTGCACTGTGTGTAATCCTTTTGCACATGGCCACTGAATCACTGTCTATTATCAGACTGTTAACCAGAGCTCAAAAAGAACAGCTGGTACAAATGTAATGGTATACTTAGGAGCGTGCAGCATCAAACGTCTGACTTGATGGACAAAAAATTACCCCCATACACAGACAAGCATACACATGCCACACACACACATTTCCAGGGGTGGCTCTGTCAAATGTGTACGTTTCAGGTATGAGTTTGTGTGTCTGAGTACGTGTGTGCATGTTTGTGTGTGTGTCTGGGTGTGGAGGTGTGTATGTTTGCCCAGGCAAAGTAGCCCCTTGCAATTATTGGAAACTGGCATGAGTAATTACAGAAGAATCTTTAACAATGACAAACTCCTGTCAGCCCCTGGGCATCGTCACTTCTTTACACAGACAGACAGACACACACACACACACACACACACACACAGCTTGTAAATATCTACACTGTAAAAAATCAAAACTTCAAAATTGTTAACTCAAATTAAAATTCTAAGATGAAAAAGCAAATTGGTTATTAATAAACTGCTTATTCATGGATGGGTCGAATGCAGAGCTCACATTCCATTCTGCTGCACATTGTGCTGTGCTATGGTGAGTTTACAATGACAAATAATCCTTCTCTTTCTTCACTAAATGTGATGATGATGATAGAGACTTTGGTTTCAGCATTGTGGTGGGAGGAAGTCCATGAACATGTTGACTGTTTCAAGTTTTTCAAGTTTCTTTTATACCAAGTGGTATTTGTTTAATGCGCTATTGCTATGCAGGATACTGTGGATGTAAATGGTAAGATAGATCGTCCAGATAGGGATTTTAACTGTCATTTAGGATGATGCTGCCACCACGGTGACAGACACAAAAGTACGATGTTTTGCTTTGATTATTGAGTAGCAGATACACGATGACCTCCCTGAACTTCCCACTGCAGTGACTCTCCATTTTGGACTGATTTGTGCTTTGAACATAAAGTATCCAACGGAACTGAAGTATAAGTTCAAAGCCAGTCAGAGGGTTTTCTTGCACTTGACACCAATCTTTCTGCAAGGGTACAGTCTTTCAGAAACAAATTATTGAGGTTCTGAGGTGGAGGAATATGAACGTTGCTGATATTGCTGAAGTTGGGTGTGTCATGACTGAATGTCATGAGGGACATTCAGGAAACTGGGAACTGCTTGGTTTGAAATGAGCTTGTAAGCTATTTAGTACAGTTATGATTAAGGCACACATCCTGATGTTGATATTTACAGATGTTTTTTACATGGTGAAAATTTCATGATGAAGGAATTGATAGGATGACTTTTTTATTCAATGAGTTGGAATTAAAAAAATTTATTTACATTAGAAGTATAGATTTTTTATTATTCCTTCCAAAGTTGTTTGTTTGGATTTTGTACTTTTGGGGGGAATTAGTATGTATATATGTACATGTAATAATAATTTTCTGTCTAATCCTAAACCTAATTATGTTTAAGTTGAAATAAAATGAATTACATGTATTGTTCGCGTTATAAAACATTGCAGTTTTATAGTTTTCTGTAAAATTCTCTCTGCAAGTCACACACACACACACACACATGCATTCATGCCAAACCTTCTGTGATCGGCCACCGCCGCAGAATGACAGAAGAGCCGTTTGAAATAAAAAAAGAAGGAAAAGAAGAAGAAGAAAAGGAAGAAGAAGAACTTGGGTGAATGTTTATTCTGTAGCATAAAGAACAAGAGCGGTTGAAAGGCGGGGTCAGGTGGGACAGGCTATATTCAGCATCCCCGGAGCGTTCTGCTGGAGGACGAGGAGAAAGAAGCGAGGGAGAACAGAGGGAGACAGATATTGACAAAGAGAGAGTAAGAATAGAAAGAAGGGGAAAGAATGTCGAGGAGGGTGCGACAGGGAGAAGAAAGAGCGTCTGAGTGATTTACATACACCTGAGTCTGGGCTCCGCGAGAGTATGTGTGTGTGTGTGTGTGTATGTGTGTGTGTGTGTGTGTGTATGTGTATGTGCAAGTGTGTGAAGTTGCTCTTTGATGTCTGAGCCTTGTGAAGGAGTGCTTGAGAGAAAGTAAACAACGTAAGGAACAAGGCATTTGCAATCACATGGCTAATGTTCAAATTGACTGCACATACACACACACAAACACACACACACATACACACATACATACACATACAGACGACCACATATGCCCAGGTCAAATGTGAGATTCATTTGTATTTCATGTTTATAATGCAGGCCATTGTTCTCTGGTGTGTTCTGGCTTGCGTTCCATCAGGATGTTCCAGACAGCAGGACTGGAATAGATCACAATGTGTCATCTTATGATTGACAAAGGCAAAGTGGAGCAGCCAGGATGAAACTGCAAATGCCAGGAACATATCGCATAGCATGACAGAGCAAGCCGTAGTGAGGTAACAAGGCTAGAGGAGTTTTAAAGTGTTTATCTCTACACCATCAACGGCCACTTTACTAGAAAGGCCTACAAGATTTAACAACCTATTATAACCTAACAAACACTGCACAACAGTATATAGTATCTATACTATACAAGTATATATACTATACATATATAGACTGTTGTGTAGTGTTTGTTAGCTGCCTCGCACCCGTAGACCCCAGGGACCCACAACCATACTAAGGATTTGGTGGTTGCAGAAAATGAATGAATGAGTGTATATATATAGATAGTGTATATGCACAGTCTTTTGATTCTGTATATAAACATTTCTTTATTATACAGAATATTTTTCTGATTAAATTTTTTTGTTATTATCTTTTCTTTTCTTATCTCTGTTTAAGTCATTCTAGGTTATATATTTTGGAAATTTGCACAGCCCTAGGTATGATTTTGGTTACATTTCACTGTCCTTTGTACTTTAACTGTGTATGTATGAAATAAAAATCCTGAATCTTGAATCTCACCTGCTTCTCTACGTCCCTACCTAACTGTATCTCACCTGCCTCTCTACCTCATAACCTCCCTGACAAAATGACAAAAACCAGCAACATGCACCCTGCTCTTTACAGTACACAGATATTCTATTAAATTGCACACTGATCTTTTGTTTATAATATATATGCATATAGGGCATATATATATTAGGGGTGTTTGTATCTGTATTTGTATTTGTTAAAAGGGAAAATTATTCGTATTCGTATTCGTATTTTTATTTGTATTAGAGGCAAATTAAATAATGCAGAGCGCAAACAACATCAGACCCCCCCCCCAATCTCCTCCTGAACTTGAGCGTGTGATGGGGGGAGGGGCCAGGGGAGGCGGAATATCTAAAAGTGAAAGTGATCAATCGGTCATACGTGAACACACCACTGCACACAGTGTGAACAGCATGAAATTCCTCCTCTGCATTTAATCCATTCACCAAATGAAGCAGCGGCAGCGTTATTTGTGCCTTTCCGAATACCGTATTTGTATTCGGCTCCACCCCTAATAGGGCAGTAACGAAAATGGGGCATATACTCTATATATATATATATAGTGTACCGGGGACCGGTGTGTGGGGAGTGTACCGGGGAGCGGTGTGTGGGGACGGTACCTTACTCAAGGTACTTCAGTGACACCTAGCAGTCTGGGGGATTGACCTACAACTTTCTAATCGCAGAGCGTGCCCTAACCACGCGAGTGGGGTATAGTAGAACTCCTGAGTCTCTCTGTTCTGGCTTTGAGACTCCTGAAATATTTGCCTGATTTAAGGAGGTGAAACAGACAATTACTAGGGAGGGATGAGTCTCTGATGATCCTGATTGCTCTGGTCCTGCCTCTCCTGGTGCAGATGTCCTGGACGACAGAGCTGATCAGCTGCAGTGTTCTGCTGCACAAACCACTCTCTGAAGTCCCTTAATATCCTGGTCACAGCTGTTCCCAAATCAGAAGGTGATGTTCGGTGTCAAAACACAAGACAGCATCAGAATAATCATGTCAAGACAGCATCAGCGTAATCATGGGAGATCATGGGAGAGACTCTGAATTTCCTCTCCTGTGATCCTAAAATACCTGGGCGTCCACATCAGTGAGGACCTCACCTGGACATTGAACACCACCTAGCTGGTCAAGAAGGCTCAACCATGGCTGTAATTTGAGAAACTTCGGTATGTCAGCCAAGATTCTCAGCAACATTTGCAGCTGCGTTTTGGAGAGCACACTGACCAGCTGCATCACTGCATGGTATGGCAGCACTACTGCTGTGGACCGCAGACACCTGCAGAGAGTGGAAACAACTGCAGAGATGACCATCTACAACTGCAGACTCCAATGAAGAGCTGCCTGCATCCTCAAAGACCCGACACACCCCCAACATGGACTGTTCACCCTCTTATCCTTGTGACGAAGGTTTGGGAGTGTGAAATCAAGAACCTCCCAACTCAACAACTCCTTCTTTCCCATTGCCATCAGACTCCTTTAAAGCTGACCAAATTTTTGCACATTGCACATTAAGTGCCTTTTGCACATCTACCTCATACTGTACATTTTGCACATTAAGATCTTTTACACATTTCCTTCAATTTGCAAATGCACAGTTAATATTTGCACATTACCCTTAATTCTTTACTAACTTATTATATATAAAAACCTTTAACTCTAATCTCGGCATTTGTGTAGACAGTAAATAAATAATTTAACTGCACATAGAAATGTGCTTTCTACTGTACATATGACAATAAACATTTTAATCTGTCTCAGGTGGTAGAGATGATGCCTTGCCTTCTTGGGCAGGGCTTTATTGTGGACAGTCCATGTTAGATCCTCAGAAGTGAGAACACTTGAAGCAGCTCACCCTCCCCACTGCAGTCCCCTTGATGTCGAGGGGGTATATGAGTGCTGCTGACTGTTGCTGAAATCCACCACAAGCTCCTTGGTCTTGCTGATGTTCAGGTGGAGGTAGTTCTCCTGGCGCCATGATGTCATGTCCTTTACCTCCTTTTCTCCACCTCCTTTCACCTCCTTTCCATAAGCAGTCTTGTTGGAGATGAATTTGGATCTGGATTTGGAGCTGTGTGCGGCCACACAGACGTGTGTAGAGGGTGTAAAGCAGAGGCCTAAGGACACATCTTTGAGGTGCCCCTGGGTTGAGGGTGATGATGTTGGAGACACAGCCAACAACTCTCACCACCTGAGGCCTGCCTATCTGAGTACCCAGGACACAGGCAGTCTTTCAGACACAGTTCCTTCAGCTTGGTAAACAGACAATGAAGGACTATTGTCTTGAAAGCAGAACTGTAGTCAGTTAAAAGCAATCTCACAATATTACCATGTTTCTTGTCCACATGGAATGGAGAATGTGGGAAATGGTGTCTTCCGTCGATCTGTTTGTGTGGTAGGTGAACTGAAGTGGGTCTGTGAAGCTGGAGATGGAGGATGTGGTCTTTGAAGAGTCTTTAAAACCTAAGTGCAACTGATTGGTAATCATTGGTAATACTGATTGGGACTGGGATGATGGTGGATCTCTTGAAGCAGGTAGGGACCATAGTCTGAGCCAAATATGGTGATGAAGACTCCGGCAAGCTGCTCATCGAAGCAACACAGCAGGTGTCTGGTGATGCCGTCTGGTCCTGGCACTTTCCTTGTGTTGACCCGCTGTAGCGCCCTGCACACGTTGTGCTCTGTGTTCCTGATGACATCACCGTGATCCATCAGCAAGCTACTGCCTTCATTAGCCGTGGGGCTAGCATTAGCACAACTATAATCAAAGTACACAAAGAACACGTTTAGTACGTCAGCAAAATCTAAATCTGCATGTGTCGACACAGTGTTCTTACTTTTAAAATCCATAATGGTGCACACTCCGCTCCACATTTGGTGCTTGTCACTCTGTTGGAAGTGTTACTACACTTGCTTGTGATAACGACACTTCCTTCACTGTGCACTGGACATAGAGAGGAGGTGAGATACTGTGAGGTAGAGAGACAGGTCAGATAATAATAATAATAATAATACATTTTATTTATAAGTGCCTTTCACAACTCACAAGGTCACTTTACAAAAGTTCTAAAATTAAAGAATATATAAATTAAATTAAGAAGACATTATAATAACATTTAGGAGTAAATTATAAGTATATGTTTAAATCCTTTTTAAAGCAGACAGTGTTCTCCTCAGATTGGGGACATTAAGCGCAATTAGCCTAAGCCACACTCCGCAGACATGGCGGGCCAGCTGAACATCTCAAGGCATGATGGTTACTCTCTTCGCATGGATGGCACACAGGTTTGCATCTTCGAACAGATCCCCCAAGTAAGCCTCACTGGTTCCTGAAGGGCCACTATGGTAGAGCTCCAGAATTGGAGGTGGTCCTGAAGTCCAGAGCGAACTCACGCACCAGGCGCTCGAAGGGCAGATTGCGGATCAGCAGTGGGTCTTTCTCAGAGCCACGGAGCTGGGCCTGTAACAGTCAGGTTTCTTCACACCCCCGATGGCCGGAGCGCTCTCATGAGCCGCCTTTGTGGCCAGCTGCTTCCTGGGTGCCTTCGGCCCAGTGGATTTCTGAGTGGTCTGCTTTGTTCTTGCCATAGTAATAAATAGTTATAAATAGTGGAAATTATGTTGAAATATATAAAAAATACACTACTATATATTTAAATGATAAATATTTATAATTAATGATACATTTTTAAAAATCCAAATCATCCAAATAATACAGTGAGGTAGTGAGGTAGGTGAGATACAGTGAGGTAGTGAGGCAGGCAAGATACAATGAGGTAGTGAGGCAGGCGAGATACAGTGAGGTATTGAGGTAGGTGAGATACAGTGAGGTAGAAAAGCAGGTGAGATACAGTGAGGTAGTGAAGCAGGTAAGATACAGTGAGGTAGTGAGGCAAGTGAGATACAGTGAGGTAGTGAGGCAGGCAAGATACAGTAAGTTACTGAGGCAGGTGTGATGCAGTAAGTTAGTGAGGCAGGTAAGATACACTGAGGTAATGAGGTAGGTGAGATGCAGTGAGGCAGGCGAGATACAGTGAGATAGTAAGGCTGGTGAGATACAGTGAGGTAGTGAGGTAGGTGAGATACACTGAGGTAATGAGGTTGGTGAGATACAGTGAGGTAGTGAGGCAGGCAAGATACACTGAGGTAGTGAGGCAGGTTGTTGTGTCATGTTTGTCTCAGCCACGCAGCTCTTCACCTGAATATTAGAGACACTTACCCAGGATCAGTATGCGTGGCTGAGTGAGTGGTGATTAGAGGGCGTGACGGACTGCAGGTGCCAGCGATCTGCAGTCTGCCATGCTGCTAATCACATGTCCACCTGTGAGGGATGATTAGTGGGGAATTGGGTCTCATTGTCTGCGTTGTGTGATTGGCTGTGTGAGTGAAACTGTTTGTATTTCAGCCCCGCTGGTCCTGGATCATGTTGTGTGGTCACCGTTGTGTTACTTGCCAGTGGACAAAGTGCAGAGAAAGCCTATCTCCCTTGCCAGCCAGAGCTTCCCCTGAATAAGCCACGTGAGTGCAGGTCTCTCCTTGCCACTCACTTTCTCTCCTGCTCTGTATTTCCAATTGAGACGACTGTGGTGCGGACTCCCTTGGTGGGAGTCTGGGGTGATCCCGGAAGGAGAGAGATGCCAGGCCTTCTGCCATATGAACTTGTATCAAAGTTTGTGTTCCCAGTCAGGAGAGCTTGAGTGCTCCGTTTCAGCTGACTGTTTTCTGCTTACAACTTTTCTCATTAAAAAGTATCAAAGAAAGCATGTTCTCGCTCTGCGTCTGTCCCTCTGCATCTGCTAACAAAACACAGGTGAGATACAGTGAGGTAGAGAGGCAGGTGAGATACAGTGAGTTAGTGAGGCGGGTGAGATAGAGTGAGTTAGTGAGGCGGGTGAGATACAGTGAGTTAGTGAGGCAGGTGAGATACAGTGAGTTAGTGAGGCAGGTGAGATACAGTGAGGCAGGTGAGATACAGTGAGGCAGGTGAGATACAGTGAGGTAGTGAGGCAGGCAAGATACAGTGAGGTAATGAGGCAGGCGAGATCCAGTGAGGTATTGAGGCAGGTGAGATACAGTGAGGTAGTGAGGCAGGCAAGATCCAGTGAGGTAATGAGGCAGGCGAGATCCAGTGAGGTATTGAGGTAGGTGAGATACAGTGAGGTAGTGAGGCAGGTGAGATACAGTGAGGTAGTGAGGCAGGTGAGATACAGTGAGGTAGTG
>JBBMFX010000016.1:464192-481805 GCA_037832545.1 Rhabdalestes septentrionalis | reverse complement strand
TTTTTCTTTTTTTTGTGGTTTTTTCTCTCTCTCTCGCTCTCCCTCTCTCTCTCTCTCTCTCTCTCTCTCTCTCTCTCTCTCTCTCTCACTCTCTCTCTCTCGCTCTCACTCTCTTTCTTTCTCCTTCTCCTCTTCCTCCTTATCTCCCCCTCCCTCTTCTGCTCGATTTTCAGGTACAGAGTGAGTATGAGCGTTTGCGGGCCGCTCTGTGTACAGTGACTGTGGAGAGAGATTGTGCTCTGTGGGAGAGGACTCAGCTCCAAGACAAACTGGAGAACCTAGAGCAGGTGCTGAAGGTGAGGAACAGTGGAGCAAATGACTCTGACCTGTTACAAATACTGCACTAGATGTGCCTGATTCATTCTTCCCTGCTTTCTTGCGAGAATAAATTAAAAACAAATAAAGTTTTCAATCAAATGTCTTTCAGTGATTAACAATGGTTTAATTAGATCATTATCTTTTCAACACACCAGTGAAAATAATGAGAATGATGATGATGATAATAATAATAATAATAATAATAATAATAATAGTTTTATTTATTTATTTATTTTTTAAATATTAAGTTATCTGTTGCATGAGCTAGTGATTGGTCGGTTTTGTAGACCAACCAAAAGCGTGCATGGAATGGCCCATTTCATTAAAAAAGTAATTTTATTCACTTTTTAAAAATAACCCAAGCAAACAGATGTCATATGCTGACCTCATTTTAATAGTAATGCTGTCACATCAGAGCTCTTGGTTTGTTTACTCTTTTTAGTGCTCGTGGGTCCAGGCTGTAGTAAATCTCCAACACATGCAGTAGACATGTAAATGCACATGCACACCATGCACTTGCAAACTCAGATACCAGTGAACATTAAACTGTAATTAGTTCTGTTCCTGTTTTCATACCACTCACAGGAATGCTCAGTGCTGTGTGTATTACTTGAACTGATGGGATTAAGAACATTTGTCCAGACAAAAAAGGCAAAAATGTATATAAGAATTCTACTTTTGATCCACTTAATGGCAATTTATGGTTAGTTAGCTTCTTCCTTTTGCATAGCTCATCCTTGTACACTTGTGATTGGTGGGATGGCAGAGCATCTTTTTAACCAGCATTATTATTCCGTACAGGAAAGCCTTAGGTTCTGTCACTTAATAGTAGGCACATTTATTCATTAAAATCACCAGCCTTATTTGAAATTGTGGCCAATTTTATTTACTCTTGGCAAAAACAAGATTTTCAGTGAAAATTTCTGCTGAATACGGAGCTGTTGTCCGAACACTAGCAGCTGTTTCAGGTCCTGTTGTGTAACCTGAACGACTGGCTGCCACAGCAGAACGGAGGCGAGTGAATGAGTAAAGATTATACACAATTATTCACCAGAGACCCTGCAGGTGTGAGGGCTCATCCATTATGGAGGTAATTTATGCTGCCGATGCATCTCACATGAACTCGGCATGGCTGCTGGGTGTGAACGTGACGAGCCTGTGGGAACGCACTGTCTGGCCCTGGCTGATGGACATTGACAGTCTCCTGATCTTCAGTGACTTCATGCTAAATGAAGCTTATTTGCATGGCATTAGATCATCTGACCACTCATTCCAGTCATAAAATTACTCTGCAGCTTGGATTACACACCTAAGTGGAACAATTATGTAAATTTGATGGATAAATAAGTGTAAGGATACTTCTGTATAAATCCTGGGTGAATACAGATAAGTATAAGACCACTGGGTCTCCCAGTATGGTCAAAACACCCGTTCACATGGGCTAAACTGAACTGATAAATTTGAACACAGAACACCATCCTAGCTTCTATATGTGTTTCCAAAAAAACACAGACATAAAAAATATGATGAGAAAAATGACAGCTAATTAAGAATAAAGAAAGAGCTTTTTTTTAGGTCTACTGCCACCTCACCCCATGACCCTTTCTCTTGTTCTCTCTCTTTTCACTTTCTCTCATTATTTCCCTTTGTCTCCTGCCTTTTTTTCTTTTTCTTCTACCTCTGGTCATTGCATTTTTTGTTTCTCTCTTCTCATCTCTCTCTGTCACGGTCTCTCTGATATTTTTCACTGTCACTTTCAAGTTTAGGTTCAAGAGCACCTTATTGGCTGAGTGCTGCATCTTTCATTATTGCTGAAGCAATTAACAGCTCTCTCTCCCTCTCTCTGGTGTAGCATATGCGCGAGGCTGCGGAGAGGAGGCAGCAGTTAGAGCTGGAGCATGAGCAGGCCCTGGCCGTCCTTAGTGCCAAGCAGCAGGAGATCGACCTTTTGCAGAAGGTGAGCAGTGAATGCTTGAGGTGGAGCAGCCGGCCGGCCCAGCTGCACTTGCTTCAGGTTGAGGGTTGAGTGGCCTTTTGGCACTGGCCTGCTCTGCTGGCATCCGCCTGCAGCCCGTTTACGCCACTCACAGCCACACTGTGCTGGTCGGCCCTTATTGACCTGCGAAACTACTAAATGGGAACTCGCAGGTGCTCTTTGGCAACTCCTACATCTGTTCACATGTGCTCTTAAGCCGAGCAGCTTACAGTTCTAATCATGTTACAGATGTAGACAAGTGCAGCATTGGGAGTCTTGCCCAAGGTACCTATGGTGCCTAAGCTCTGGTGTAGTGTTCTTGCTCAAACAGGCACCCGAACCTCAGTTTGCTGTGGTGAGCACAGTGGTGTTATTCACTGCACCAGCCACATGAACAAAAGACCCTCTTGGATTAGTGTTGGCGAAGCCTGTGATTACTCTAGATGTGGAAATGGTTCAGTTAGTTGATTAACTGGATAATTTTCTGCAGATTAGAAGCTGCAGCCCTGGTAGACAAGCCAGAGTGAGGAGAGTTCTGCTTGCTGTTGTGTTATTTATTCATTTTTCTGCTGGGTTGCCGGGGGTTGCAGGTCATAACCTTTCTTCTGGCAGGGTCAGTTCTTGCTCCTCTGGCTGCCAGGCTTCATTTGGATTCAGAACAAATGTAACGTTCCTACAGTTGTACCTGGTAGTCACCCAGAATAAGAATTTCGACCAGGATTATCCCTTCTGACTTTAAATCCTGAGAGTAGGCCATGTGAGTTTAGGTATTAAGCTTTGTGCACACACACACACAAAACACACACCACGCACAGGAAAAAGAAGCACAGTGAACATTGATGAATGTGTTTAATCTCCATTATGTGTTACAATAAATAAATAGATACTTTTTGCTTGAACTCTAAAAGGCATTGGTTACTGGAACTGTAAGTTGGAAAAGGGCTCACAGCTATCCCCAATGATACCAGTGATGCCAGTTAAACCAGTGATATCATTCATTGTCCTTCATAACTGTAAAAAAAAATCTGCTATGTAGAATATGCAGATTATATAATTTCCATATTTACCACTAATGTTTTGTTTTGTTTAATTTTATATCATATAAATGTGATTAAATTGTTTATGGTCTTGATGTCATTTTACAGAAAGTAAATTCAATTTTTGCCAGGTTTTTGTCTGTTCATGACAAAGAGCCAATAGAAGCAGGATTGTGGACTCAATACAGAATATAAATGCAATGTGATTTTTCTGTTTGATAAACTGCATGTACAGTATGTTATTGTCAGTATTGGATTCTTTCTAATCACACCACCTTTACTGACTGCGTTACTTGCGTCATTCTTGTGTCTTGAAAAGGGTTATTTATTATGCAGTATTTACTATGGGAGTCAATATTAACCACATGTCATGCGAGTAATTTGCATAAATATGAAACTTTATGAGTAAACTCTCAGAGTGTCCAGGCTTCCTAAAAAACAAATGGTGGATCAAGACACTCATCTTGAAAAAGAGATCCAACCCTGTCAGCAGCTCTGTAAGTTTTAGATGTATTCCTTTTATTTCGAGGTGGCCGGTTTCAGATGGTCCCTGTCGACTTGTGTTTAGTGTTTTAAACTGTGAATGATCGTAACTGATCAGGAGTAAAGAGTAAAAGTAAGAACACTGATCTGTCTCATAACATAACCGGCTGGTTCCTTCCGAGAAAAGGCTTTTGAGGACTATTAGGATTTCTCCAGTAGGTCCTGATTTTCTGTGGGAGATTAAGTAATGAGTTGTGAGACTTTTTTCCAAGAAATAAGCACCAACTACACAATACGGATTGTAATATTTACTAGTGATGCACAGTACAACCCCTAACCTAATTCAAACCAATTTATAGGAAAGGGGTGAGTCAACTTATTAGAAAATTTAGCGGGTGTGGACTGGACGATTCAGCTTAGAATGTTTTGGGGATGTGGGCGGGGCAAGTCACCTTATTAGAAAATTATGAGAGTCGGTTTTTAGAAAATTTTGTGAGTGCAGGAGGGACAAGTCTTCTTAATAAAAAATGGGTGGCAGCTGTGTAGGTTAAGTCAGATTATAAGGGGTCATAAAACCTGCATGTCAATAATAAGAACAAAGACTGCCAGTGTGCATTCCCTCCTTTTTAGCTACTTCTTGAACAGCTATAAATCCACCTGTGCACAAACCCACACTTGCTCTTGGACTCATACACAGACTTTAGAGTGCTTTCCAGAGAAAGAATCAGATGTAAAATCACAGACAAATTATGAAAATGTTATGCCTGTGTGATGTTCATGTCACTTCTCTCCTCTGCCCTCAGGCTCAGGTTGAGGCAAAGAAGGAACATGAAGGTGCCGTGCATTTGTTAGAGGTGAGTATTCAGTTGCGTGTATGTGTGTGTGTGTGTGTGCACACCAAGCATATATTCTGTTCTCAGCATGTAGCTGAAGATAAACTTGCGTTGCTCTTCATTTCGTTTCCACAGTAACTCATACTGGTGGGAGTCTATGCTACCATATGAGTGATATTTAAGGTTGTTCTTTTTTTTTAGAAATGACTCAGATTTTCTGTCGGTTTATTCAGGCATATCTGTCTTTTCTTATTATTTCCTTTTCTCTCTGTGAATTTTATCACTGCCATGCTATAACCTATAATTTATGCATTAACTCATATTCTCGTTTGCCATTGTTAACCATACTGAGGCCTTAAGTGCTGATTCTGCATGGCTTTCTTTCGTTTTATGGCCTCTAGTTCTGATTTAGACTGATCATAAGTGTGAATGTTTGAGCTGGTTGCTTACATCTCTTGTCACTGTGTTATTGGTCTTTTTTACATATACAGAATCACTTGGACAGCATGCAGGTATTGGCCAGTTATTTTTCCTCCAACATGTTCCCATCCTCCCCCCTACCCCTACCCCTTAAACCCCCACCATTCCCTCTGTTTGGGGAGATAACCCCTCTTGGTGTTACTGTTAATGTGCACACCCATGTTCATGACTATAGCACTAGTGTGGCCTGTATTAGTGATATTTATGTCCTCAGCCCAAGATGAAGAGCAGCTTTGGATGAGCTACATTCATCTGTGGGATGTTTTGTATCAGTGTGATCTCATCTGTTTCTTCACATTTATTAAGATAAACCTCCCACAACCCTAATGAACCTAACCCAGACTTTTTCATGAAGACTTGGATAACTAACAACTCTTCAATAGTTTGTGTTGTGCACACCCAATCAGGCGCTGCTGAGACTCATTTCGGTGTGTATACAGTACTGTGCAAAAGTCTGAGACAGCCCTTCTTGTAGACCTTCTTGTACTTTTTTATGTAATTTTGAGGATGTGAGGACTCATTTTCAGCCCCTGAACCTCACCAGTTTCAGAGAATGTTTTTTGTCAGTTAAGCCACACAATGACCTACACATGAATCATTACAGCAGAAAAGAGTGCATCTAACATAAGGCCTTAACCAGTAAGAAACATGTGCAGATGATTCCAGATGATCGGTGGTCAGTATATTGGTGGTGCTGAATGCTGAGTGGTTGGAACTCCTTTATCTAGGCACCATGTAGGCACTTTGCGGCCATAAATAGTTGTTCACATTTTCATTTTAATCTACCCAATATGTGAAATATAAGATGAAATATATGACAGTTTGACAGGGAATAAATAGTGGTTTTTGTACCAACAAGGGAATTCAAAGCAAAATATAAAGAAATGAGGGTGGCTCAAGACTTTTACACAGTACTGTATTTCTGAGGTGAAAAGGTGCTTCTTAACTTCAGTCTTTTTCTTTACTTCATGAAACAAGATTTTATTCCCTCAAGTAAATTTGTGATCCTTTCTGTTTTCACTTCTATTTAGCTAATGTTAATTACCTATCTAATTAACACTGGCAAAATAGCTACTGTGCTTTACGTTTTTATGTGTCTGTGTGTGCCATTTAAGAACAATAAGCATGGGAGCTGTTTATTAAATCTAAAGTTCTTATATCTGTTATTGTGAGTGGGTGTTATCTAGGTTAGGGTGCTACTTTTCCTCAGGTAGGTGAGCTAAGATTTTAGCTTAGTAACCCAACCAATTTATATCAGGCACTGCATTTTAAAATGGCTATTTTGTGTCCTTCTGTAGCCCTTGTCATGGATTTTAAAAACTCTGGGCGTAGGCAGTTTTTGTCCTTACCTGTGGTAAACAAATATATTCCAAAGCAAAAACACAGTTCCATCAAACAGAATTTCACTGGATTTTAAAACATGTGGATGTTTAGCAAACAATATACAGTTATGGCTACACAGGTTAAGGTACAATATATAGATAAAATACATGTAAGGCTACATGTTATTCAGTGTTTGTCCTGTAATCACATTATATCTTTGCAGTCACCAGTTAGGAGGAAGGTAGTCTGGATTGAAGGCAGAGCGAAATTACTGTAAACTGAGGAGGTGGAAATATGTAAATATATTGATTCTCGTGACAGTGAATTCAAAACAGAAGTTTTTCAAAAAAGTGCAAGCTCTGACAGAGACTGAACAATAAATTGGCAATGCAAAAGTATAACACTACAATACAGTGACTAGTACTGCATCATAACCCTGATATTGTACAGGAGGCATTAATCAGCATTGAACCTCTTTGAGTAAGTGGTAAAGTATAAATTGTGAAAAATGAGAGGTATACAAAGGTATTTCTGGACCGGATGGACGAGTAAGTATATATTATGTTTGTTTCCTGTGATACATGTCTCTTAACTAAATGCAAAACCATGGAAACCATGTATACATGGGGACACACTAACAGCAGATGATTGAGTTTGGTGCAGTGAGCAGTTACATCTTTAAGAGATGGCCTAGTTCTCATCCACACGCATCAAGAGATGTTTAAATACATGGGTTTCTTTCTGCATTTTCAAAAAAACCTTCATCCTAATGAGGATGTTTTGAGAACGCATTTTGTATGAACAGAGCACAGTGGAATTTAAGTAAAGGCTTAAATAAAGAGATGATGACATACTTTTGAAAACTTGTTTATTTGACCATTCACTTGAGTTATTGATTTTGAAGTTACAGTATTATACATTTTTTTCATTTGATATAGAATGAATCAAATATAATGCGTCTTGTACAAATATAATTCTGTACAATGCCATATTTTATAAAAATACACAGATTTAATATCTTAAAGAAAGAAAGAAGAAAAGAAAGTAAGCCTAAAACTTGTTCATCGTGGCACTGTTTGTGTTTCTGTGTTCCAATTCCTCCTTGTTATGTTATGACATTTATTATGATTGTTTATTCATTCATTCATTCATTCATTCATTTATTTATCTTGCTGTAATGCAATCTCATCAAGTCACACGTGTTTAAACTCATTGGGGTATTTTTAATATTTGCAACAAGTTTTGCATTTTAAAAACTAAGCTCCTGAGGCCCCTGCGCTATGGTTTGATGATAAAGGAAAAAAAAAATTGGTTCGAAACATGTTATCAACCTCAAATCACCCCCAAATGGGCAGACAGAAACTCATTGTTGGCCGTGTTTCAGAGCTCTGCTCAGTAAATGGAAAAGCAGGAGCAGGCAAGTTAAAAACATTCTTTCATAAAGCTGCATTTTGCTTGTTCATTCCAGAAGAATGACAATCACTTGTTAACTAGAATTTTTTGTGACTGACAATTTCATTTTTAGGTAGATGGGAGGCCAAAACAGTCCAAAGATGCCTTGAATGTCTTGATGTGTGTGATCGATAATGACAGTTTAAACCAGCTTTTCTCAACGGGGGCGGTACAGCCCCCTGGGGGCGTTGAGAATTAGACAGCTGAGAGGGGGGCGTTCAGACGCATATGGGGGTGTCAACTTTATTAATTAGAATTTTTAAGCATATACGATAAACAGACTTTGTTAATTTTAACACGAAATAAGATGTAATAATATATACACGGAATGATTAGAAATAAATAGGCATACCAGCGCCTGGTGCTCTGACATTTTTGAGTACTTTCCTTTCATGGATTAAAATCTCACATCCAATGAAAATGTACACAAGCACAGTTACGTATTGATGTTTTGCATGTGACGTCACTTTCCCCCACGCCTATAAGGACGTCCATGCTGGACGGCAGAAGCGAGCTTTAGTGCTAGTGGACGGAAAGTGTTTTAGTAGTGTAGAAGAGATAACAGGGATCCACATACATAGTGAAATGGTTATTTCATGCTGTTCGGTGGGCTGTTCCTGTTTTTAACCCAATTTGTCATGCATCTAATATTATGTATGGGTTTTAATATTGTGGGGGGTTTAAACCACTGGTTTAAACAAAGAGCCCCAAAAACACACTGACTGGCCGTTAAGTATTTTGCATGACCCTTCTCTGTGCTGAGTATGTTGGGGTCTTAAAAACAAACCCAATAGACTTGGACAAGTGGATTGAGTGTTCACACACCATCCGGACCCTTTCTTACCTTTAATTAATATACTTATGGTAAGCTAAGTTTGGTGCCGGTTAAGAGCATACAGAATTGATAATCTAAATTAAACTTGTTTATTTGGTTTCTGATACCATATGTATACCATTAGGTGCAAATTTGACATAAAATTCTTGTGGCTACTGGCTGTGACACAATTCCGTATGCCCGCTTGTTAGCCACATTAGCATTGTAGCTCCAGTAGGAAAATACAATTTAATTAATGAATTTGTCTGTTGGATGACATTTGAGATAAAACTGACGAAAGTTATACCATATTTTCTACTGCTTTAAACATAATTCAATTCAGTTCAATTTAGTTTTATTTATATCGGGCTTTTTTCAATTGATGTTGTCATGAAGCAGCTTTTCTCAATCCAAATCAAAGCCCCTAGTGAGCCAAATGTGACAGCATTGGGGGAAAAACTCCATAAAGTTGGAGCAAAAAAGCTTGTGAGGAAATAAAACACAAAAGGGAAAAACATCCTGCTAAGGTCAACCTTGAGAGTGAGAAAGCAGGAAAGAGCTGTCTGTGTGTAGATAAGTAACATTAGAAGTAATTTGTGTACAGTTGCTGCTATATGCTATATCTAACTGTAAGAACTGTTAAGAGTCAGTAGTAATAGATTTTGTTGGAGTAGTTTGGGTGTCTCTAGTCCACAGCAACGGGAACAACAATCTCAGCCAGAGCCTTTGAACAACAATTGCCCATGATTGGGGGAGGAGCACATGGGGAGCCCAAAGCTACTGGACAAGTTGAGGAGACTTTGGCAAGGAAATCAGAATTTGCAGATTTTGTATAAGGTGGTGACTTGGAGCACTGATCAATTTTAGTTAGACTAGACTTATGGGCAGCGGTTCCTATTGGAAAAGACAATCAAAAAAAAGTTGTGGGAGACAGATAGTAAACAAAGTTAGTTTAAAGTTAGTCATATAGGCCATAAACCCCACATGGAATCACATTGGTATTTGGGTTTTTTCAGTTAGTAGTTGTTCCGATGCTACAATGTCAGATCATGATTTGGTCTTCTCTGCAGAATCTCATCTCTTTTGCAGACTCATGTACTACTGCCATTGATTTGTGCTAGTCAGCCACATTCTGCACTGTTCACTAGAAGCTTATTTTAAGCTGAAGAAGTCAAATAAAAAATACTAAATGCTGTTCATTTGGAGCATCAACAGCTGCACTTGCAGAGCTGTTAGAGTGATTTGAGATTTCATTTTCCATTCCTGGAGTAAAGTAAACCACACGTCCAACTGCAGGCTTCTTACTGCCGGGGAAAGGTCAAAATGGTTGTCATGAACTTTAGATCACTTCAGAAATAAGTTACTATGGAGTTTCTTAGTGCAAGATGTTAAAATCTTTCTATCTTCCTCTTCCTGTTTCATTCTCGCCCTTTTCTCTCCTTTCCCCTTTGTGTGTCTCTCCTTATACATCTCTCTCCTACTCTCTTTCTCTCAACTTGACTATTTCACAACCTGACTCCCTCTTTGCTGTTTATTTATCTCTCTTTCTCTCTTTCTGTCTTTTTTCTCTTCTTGTGACTATTTTTCTGTCTTTCTTTTTCCCTCTCTCTCGTATTTGCCACTCTTTCCCTCTCTCTTTCTATATACCCATTTCTCTCCCTCTTTCTTTCTCTCTATATCACCCATTCTCCTCTCTTTCTCTCTCTCTTTCTCTGCCTTTTTCTCTCTCTGCAGGCTAAGGTGAGGGAGTTGGAGGAGAGATGCCGGACGCAGAGTGAGCAGTTTAATCTGCTCTCTAAAGAGCTGGAGAAGTTCAGGCTTCAGGCCGGAAAGTTTGACATTCTGAGCTCCAGCCATCTGTCAGGTGGTGACTCACCTGGCTCTCCCACCAAAACCCCCTCACTCTCCCAGCTCCTGAATGGCCTGGCCGCCCCCACAGGAAAGGGTGAGTACCGTTCGCACACTCTGTTGCATGCTGATCAGCTCACCGATCACATTGAAATGTCCACATTGTTTCCAATAGGAGTTACATAAACACAGCCTATCAGCTAAGAATTCATTCAGTGCATTCAGTGCATTACTGTTTTCACACACACACACACACACACACACACACACAAACACACACACACACACACACACACACAAAATTTATCACAACATGGGTTATGATCAAGGGTGTAGGATTGATTTTGACATTAATTGGATCACAAAAGTGGTCATTTTGCTCCAGTCATTGTACAGTCGAACATCTTTCATATTTTAACATCAGAGTGTATGTACATACTATACACGGGGGACTCCTACAGGCTGAACCTGTCATCCGCATAAACAATTACAAAGTAATATGATCATAGAAACAATCGGTCAGTTTCTGTCCACAGAGCTGATCTTGACGTGTGCAGAAACCAAATATACAGGTAGTGTATATCTATATAGTGTACATATAAGGAAGGTGTGTCTGATAAAGTGGCCACTAAGTGGAACTACAGTGTAGATGTTTCTGATAAAGTGGTCACAAATTTTAAGATGCAGCTTCAACCTTTAAGAATGTACTTAAATATCTGAATATCAATATTTAACTCTTTCGATGCTTAACTTCTGTCCGATATTTGAAAGCTTCTTTTTGGCCCTGTAGTCCTTTTCCAGTTTTTATATGTTGTTGATTATTTGCTCCACTGAATGGCCAAACCCAGCAGCTTTCAGTTCTTAATATACCTGTGAAATCAGACCACTCAGTCAAAGAGTATAGCAGAAACATGGATGAGCTTTAGGGCCGGTGGTGACTCTGACAGGCGTCGCCTTTCCATCATGACTTAGAAGACAAGGAGTGGGTGGAATTGGATTCCACTAAAATGGGCACAAATGAGTAAAGGTTGTATTTTCACTACTGAAGCTGTAGGCAATATTGGCAGAAGCGCGAGGTATGTCCGTTCCTCAGTGAAGATGGGCTGACTTGGTCCTGTGAGGACAGGAGATGGAAATAGAGTCTACACTCAGTAATGAACCCATCTATCAGTGCATTCTGCTGCTTTTTTCCCCCTCTTCTGCTTCAGCCTCATTTACCTTCTATGGTTATTACCCCCCTCCACAGTCTGTTTACATGTGTGACGCTCGCAGTGACCTTTAGGAAGAGACAGGCCAGACGTATGGATGATTAGCTGTGGAGACTGATGGAGCCGGGGACATCCTGGAACATAGATTGTGCATTTGGCTATACATGAAAAGCTGGAGCAGAAGAGCTGCTCATCATCATCAGCTGTCAAAGGCTTTGGTGAATGCGATCTAAGATGGAGTACCTGTGTTTCTCACCGATACACACAGCATTAAATAGCAAGTGCTATTAAAATGTGAAAGATTCAGCATTTTCTGTGTGACAAATCACTTCTTATATGTGGCTCTTTGGTGATGGTGGACTGGTGGTGAGAAGGCAAGCGTTTAGGAGAGTAAACACTGGGTTTAGACTGTTTTAATTAAGACAGCAGGTTACCATGTAAATTTTGCTTAGCTGCCCCATTAACTGCTGACTAATGAGGCAAAAGATGAAGCAGTGTCAACTGCTCAAGACAAAACCGAAAATTAATATTCAGTGCCAAATATTTGCCTGTGTTGCAGACAAGTTCCCCACTCTGACTTTAGCAAACGAGCAGAATATATGATTAAATGTATATGCATCCGCATTTTGGCCTATTTCTCTTAGCTAGCATTCTGGCTTGCATGTTTTTGCATTAATTGATAACTCCCTGCATGTTAAATAAATCAAATTATTGCTCATGTTCTGAGGGGATGAGTAAGAGTGAAATGAAGAAATGCAGTACAGCCTAACACTCATGTTTGAAACAAAGAGAAAATGGGTTTTATATTCAGTTGATTGTTTCTGGAGGTTCTAGACATTCTACAAGCAATCAAATATAATACTATATATTTTTTAAAAATCAATTTCTTATAAAGACATTGTGATGAGTGGAAAATTGGTTTATGACAAAAGGTTTGGTTTTATATTAGCTTGATTGTTACTAGAATACCTCGAGAACCAACGGTACATAAAACTCATTTTCCATTTATTATAAACGTTGGTGATGAATGGAAATTGAAAAATGTGTTTATAACAAGTATATATATTTCATTTTAATGTAAAATATTATAAGGTGTAGCTTTTAAGACAAACAAGGCTCTACACCTATATATTTTAGAAATGTTACCAGTGCAAATAAGCCAGTGCAATCTGACTGGTTCATAGGCAGTATCAGGGATATAGTGACTAGTAAACACACATATATGGCAAGTCAAAGTTGTTGTACCTCATTTTTTCTGTGCTTGGCTCCATATTATGCTGAATCAATTTCCTACTCCATTGTCGCCTTTTAAATTAATAAAGTCTGAAAAAAAAAAAGATATGACCACGTATCACTTACACTGTTTGGTTACGCTTTTCATTTAATGGGTGTTTGTGTGTATATGTGGGTGTGTATGTGTGTGTGTGTGTGTGTGTGTGTGTGTGTGTCTGTAGGTAATGAAGGGTCCCTGAGCAAGTCCATGGTCTCGGAGTTCATCCGGCCTCTGCAGATGAGTGGGGGAGATAAGACGGAGCTTCTGTCCGTTAAACCCAGTTTCCTGTCCCGGAGCACACCCTCCAGCCCCCGCCGGGCCTTCCTCTCCGAGGTCCGGCCCGTCATCGCTGCTGCTGTGAGTCATTCAACGAACTTTCATCAGACAACCATCCTTGGATCTTTGGCTCTCGATGCCCAATAAATGAAGCATCTGAGGGTTTCTGATCATTTTTCCAGACCTATAAAGAAGTCATTTATTGAACCCTTGTCTAAGTTTAGCTTTGCCTCAGTTCAAAGTATATCCAGTGAATGTTCAAACTGGAGCTGAAATTGAAGCCATAATGAAAAATCTCCACCTACTTACAAATTCAAACATGGTATGGATTGAATGGTCTGCGAATGAAAGCATATCAATCTTTTGGCCAATGTGACTTCTCTGAAGGAGTTACACACCCACACTCACTCACACACACTGCCGTGATGTGAAGAGTAATGGCTTTGCCAGTCTCTCACAGCAGATTTAATGGCTGGGGTGCACTGAGAGCGTGTATTGAGAAATACCATCTGTTAACTAAGTTAATAATCACAGTCGCAACAGGAGCCTTGTTAATAACAATTTTTATTTTTCTCATAAACATGAAGCCAGGCTGTATGAGTGTGCGTGTGTGTGGGAGAGAGGGAGAAAGAGGGGAGGGTGTAAATGACTCTGTCTGTCTGTTCAGACCATGTCCTGCTGGTTATTGGCACATTCACACACCAGTCTGCCATTCTTAATCACCCATGATGGCACACTGCACACTACTTACTGGACACTACGCGATACACACTACATAGTACTCATGTGACACTACACAATACTAACTGCAGTCTACTTACTGGACACTATGCAATACACACTACATAGTACTCACGTGACACTACACAATACTAACTGCAGTCTACTTACTGGACACCAAGCAATACACACTACATACTACTTCATTTGTTTTTAATTATTTTATTTATACAAAAAACTTGAATTCAATACTCAGTTGTGTCCCTCAGTTGTTCATTGCCTTCTTTAAATTGAATAAATAATTAGTGCAGAAGCTATAGTTTTGGATACTAAGACTGACATTAATTGCTGGAATCCTGTTTCAGATGGACAAAGAGCTCAATCTGTCTCCCCGCGCCAAGCCCAGGTACACAGGCAAAGTCAGGCTGTGCGTTGCCCGCTATAAGTGAGTATTTCATAGTTACATAGCATCTCAAATTTTCAAATATTACGATCTGCTGATCTGGACATTTACTGACAACCATTTCTTGTGGCCTCAGTTACAACCCTTACGATGGCCCCAACGAGCACCCTGAGGCAGAGCTCCCCTTGGTGGCTGGGAAGTACCTCTACATTTACGGGACCATGGACGAAGACGGCTTCTATGAAGGTGTGTTTTCTTTTTCCACTGCTGTGTAACTGTATTACAAACCAGGTGTTAACACGGACAAAGTAGCACATACAGCTTCTATGGTACATAATAGTTGATAGATTTACTAACTGATACATTTCGTGAATGTACAGCCTTTTCTGATTTTAAAGGCCCCATATAATGTAAAAACAAATAATCCTTGTCTTTTACAATAAACGACTGGACAGCCCCACAAAACACCCCATTATGAATTTGATGTCATAACCATTCATTTAAATATGCCCAACCATTTTGCCTAGATCATTTTCGCCTACCCTTTCCCCATGTTGGCATGATTGAATGAATACAGACAAGTAATATTTGTCCCATTTTAGCATTTTCAGCATTTTGAGTCTCTTTTTCTTATTAGGGGAGATGTTGGATGGCCAGCAGGGCCTTGTCCCTTCCAACTTTGTGGACTTTGTCCAGGATGAGGACCCTCTCTCCACTTCGCTGTCAGAGCGCCTAAAAGAATCATCCTACCTCAACCACAGCTCAGCCTCTCTGGGCAGCAGCAGTGCGGTCAGCACGCTTAGCACGCTGCTGTCTGAGAAGCTAGAGGCTTTGGGCTCCTGTACAGGCACAGGAACCAGCAGCAGCAGTGGAGTTAGCAGTCTAGGGCCTAGCCTGGGGCCTGGCTTGGGTTTAGGCCTGGGTTTGGGCTTGAGTCACAGCCTGGGGTCCGTGGACCCCCTGGGGCCCTGCAGTAACGGCTCCGGTACGGCCACGTTAGACCTTAGCATCGATGAAATCGGAGAAGATGTAGTGCCTTACCCCCGCCGCATCACTCTCATCAAGCAACTAGCCAAGAGCGTGATCGTGAGCTGGGATGCTCCAGTGGTGCCACCCGGTTGGGGGTCGATAAGTGGCTATAACGTCCTGGTGGATCAGGAAGTGCGCATGAGTGTGCCGTTCGGCACACGTACCAAGTCACTTATCGAGAAGCTGAACCTAGCCGTCTGTGCGCACCGTATTTCTGTGCAGAGCGTAACGGACCGCGGCCCCTCAGACCCCCTGCGATGTACCCTACTAGTGGGGAAAGATGTGGTGGTGGCGCCACACTGCCTGCACATGGACAATGTTACCCAGACCTCGGCCGAGCTGTCCTGGATGCCCAGCAACAGCAACTACAGCCATGCCATTTTCCTCAATGACACGGAATATGATGTGGTGAAACCAGGCAACTACAGATACCGCTTCTACAACCTGAAGCCCATGACTGTGTACAAGGTACGGGTGATGGCCAAACCCCACCAGATGCCCTGGCAGCTGCCCCTGGAGCAGAGAGAGAAAAGGGATATCTCTGTGGAGTTCTGCTCTCAGACTTCTGGTAAGCTCCAGCTACCATAACCGCACTCACCACCGCTATTCCCTATAAAAGTTCATTTTACAGGGAAGCTTCGGGTTTGAAATAATTCCGCTCTCAAGAGCACTTGGCAATATCGTAATTATACAATTAAACTAAATTGTATTTACTAGTGGGAAACTCAGAGAAAAATGGCACAGGGTAGAGGGTAAGATGGGTAAGATGTAGAAGGTAAGATCAGTAGAGGGTAAGATGGGTAAGATGTAGTGTGTTAAACAAAGTTTGTTCCATAAACAGAAAGTTAGATTTGAATTAAATTGCTGAACCACAAATTTTAAATTTTAAATTATTCTTAGTGATGTGCTAGGCCTGAAGTGTTCTGTTTTCAGTCTGTCTATCTCACTTAAGCTTTGTTCTAATTAGTTTTTTATTGTTTTTTTGGTAAAACATTGGCTTGAAAAACAACGCTTTTGAGGAGTTGCCCTTTTTATTTCAAAGGACTACTTCCTCATTTCAGCAAATTTCCTATTTTAGCACATGAATGCATGTCATAATCATGATTTCCAAACTGGGAAGTAGGATCTTACAACAGGCAATTGAGAGCAGCATATCACTTGTCTGAATGGTCTCTTCAAGGGGGCAGTGGCTACTACTCCACCAGTCTTAGCTTATATACAGTCAAAGATATGGTCAAACTGATGCAAAATCCTTCCCAGTATTGTCAGTCGGTCGAGACGTGTTTGTTTTATAAAGTTTACTTCCTTAATATTGCTCTGGATGTGCAAAGGTATTGTAATGGAAGCTTAAGTGCAATAATGTAAATTTTGTGCAATATTACATTTTCAGATAAACAAAGTTTCCCACTCACATTACTATTGCACTGCAACATTGTCTGCTTCTTGATTTTCTATTGTAGTGTTCTTTTGTCATACTTATAGTCAGTGTTGGGAGTAACGCGTTACAAAAGTAACTAATTACTGTAATGCATTGCTTTTTGCTATAACGAGGTAATGTTTGGCATTACAGAACAAAAATCGTTAGTATTTTACTCGATACAAATGTCAGGAACGCGCGTTACAATGCTGTTTTAAACCGGAAAGAAGTTTTTTTCTCCTTCATATAAATTCGCCGCAGGATCAGCAGAGGAGAAACATCTCTGCAAAATGTTTCACTTCTTGTAGTCAGACAGAGAGAAGAGCAGGGTGACGTCCTCTTTTTCCCGGACATGTCCTGTTTTTGAGACCTGCGTCCCACATCCGGCTGGAATTTTGAGCTGCCTAAACAGTCATGGGCATTTCTCATAACCTAAAAGTCCAGAACACATGCGCATTAAACATCTACCACCCCCCAGACCGGCCTAGCTGGTAAAGAAAGTCCGCACTAAGGTCTCCTTTTCTTCACAATCCCAAATCTGGTCACCCTAGAGATGAGGGAACCTACAACTGATCTAATGTCAGATAATACTGTCACCTTCCACTGGATGTGTTATGAATTAACTGAGCGTCATAAGCTATATTTACTAGAGATCGACCGATATATCGGTTTACCGATATTTTTCCCGATATTTAAGCATTTTACCATAATCGGTTATTGGTTT
>JBBMFX010000016.1:441436-456440 GCA_037832545.1 Rhabdalestes septentrionalis | reverse complement strand
ATCCAAACTACAATTAGTGGACCTTGTTATTTTGGACACAGATACGCTTTAAAAAACAAACATTTGTTGTTAATGGTAATTTTCATATTGGAATCAGGAGTGTTGCCTAATTTCATAAGGGGGGCTAATAAGTTTGGCCTCAACTGTATGTATCAGCTTGTTTCACAGACCCAGATTAACAGCTAAAAATTGTAATGGGGACTCACCAATGGCAGTAACCAAAAATGTTTTTATTAATATCAAAGAAAATGAAACAAGTATCTTTTATGAAAAGCACTTTCCAGAATCAAGGCCTTAAAATGTATGAAACGAAACACACACATTCACACACTCACTCAGTTTAACATGGAGTACTACGGTGCGCATCATTTTTGGGTTTATAAATGTGTATGGGCTTTGAATTCATGCTTGTTTGAATCTTATTGACACATAAACGATGAAATCATGCCGACATGTCTCATGACACACATGCACAGTTATACAAATGGGAATGACTCAAGAGAGCACCTACCACAGAACTCTGCAACATCAGATAAATTCTACTGCGTTTCATGCTTTTCCCATAGGACGGGAGTGCTGACACTCAAAGAGATGTTCTTGTGCTTTGTACCATTTACGGAGAGACAAAATGCAGCAGATTTTGTCTGGTTTATTTAACACAAAGTGCAGGCAGGCCTTATGACTTCAAAAACACTGAGAAATTACATTTAGTGATTTGGACTGAGATTATTCCTAGAAAGCAGTGGAAGTTACCATGACAGCTAGTCAAAATGACTACGCCTTATAGTGGTGTCCAATAATGAGGGGGGAACCATAACAAAAGTTGAAGATTCCAGGCTGAAGATTAACTGTATGGTACAATTAAGCAGTTAACATTCTTTCGTACTTACCTTTCTTAGCATGGAGTGTCACAAATCATGTAAAAGCTGGAGGCATCAAGGTGAAGTCTGGAACCGAATGTGTTCTTCTTCTAACTTTTTAAAAATTAAATGTAATACTTTATTGTCCCTTGTATTTATTCTATATTGTATTTAGTGGCAGAAGGTCCCTTACTGCTTAGAAAAATGACTTGTAACAGTTTGCACAAGAGCCTGGAAATTACTGTATGTCTCTGTTGGGTGTCTTTTAACCTGATTTAGTTTTATTTATGAATTTTAGATGCTTGTAACTTTTTGTATGATAACATATATATGTTTACTTTTAGTTACTATAGGGGAGGTAAACCGAAAAACATTTTAAAGACTTGTTAGGGCAGTCAAGTTCTGTTCTGTTTCATTCAGGCCCCCCATTCCCACCACAGGACGTCCAGGTGCAGTGTGGTCAATCTCCAGGTATGCTACAGGTACGCTGGAAACCCCCCCTCCTTACCCCCGGTGGCACCTCCAATGGGGCCAATGTCATCGGCTATGTGGTCTGCACCAAAGGTCAAAAGGTCAGTATAGCTGTGGCATTTGTGCGGGCCTAAAGTCAGAGGGAGGGGTGTCAGAGACTGACTGAGCAGTAGCACTCCCAGTGAAAACCATCAAATGGCAAGCGTATAAGAGAGTAAACACCGGTTTTACACTGTTTTTATTTGTTGAAATCAGATTTTACTAATGTGCTCTACGTTCTAGTACAGAAGTAATATGTGTTATTAATCTTAAACCTGGTTTTTAAATAGCTGTGTTTAGTTCTAATTACTGCCATGATTTAATGTAAATGCTGTAGTAACCAGTAAGAACCGTGCTGCTAATATGGACGTTATGTGGCAGTAAGCAACAAGTGAAAGTGAGGACAAACTTATACACTCAGGGTTTAATATTTGGTATCAGTTGATTCATGTGCATTTATTTGTATTTAAGTTGCTTTTTTCTTAAATCCTCGTGCATTCTTTCTGTCTGCTCACTCTCGCCATCTCCTGGCAAATGTCCCAAACAGCAGCTCTGTCCCAGTGAGCAATATTATATAATACATGGGTTTATATAAGACATTTACAACATTTATCAAAACAAACACGTTTCCTGATAAATGCTGTTAAAATACAGATAGACAAACCACTCACCCATTTAAGAGAAAGAGTGACTGTTAACTTCTAGGTATTATTGGAAACAGATGCTCTAGTTCTAAAAAAAAGTAGCAACAAATATGTCTTGGGTGATTGATGACATCAGGGCTCAGTAAAAATGCATAAATTTGATGTTCTATTCATCTCACATTAGGAGTCCATATGTCTCTTCTTTAATTTAGAACTGGAGATAGACTAATGCTGCAAATAAAAAAATGTCTGGCAGTCACTCAGTTGGTCTTTTGAACACACATCTCTGAAACCACATACAGCTTTTCTTTAAGGTGAAGCAGACATTTGGATGTGGTGTAGGGCACAGTGTGGTTCAAGGGAAAATAAATAAAACATGTCCATATATTACAAAAACATGTAGAAATTTTACACAGCAGTTTTCACAAACTGCCCAGGGAGCAAGAGGGCCGATACAGAATCTGTTTTGTAACCTTAAGATCAGTCCTCCTGACCTGCCCTGGTGTTGTCTGAAATCACAGCCTGTGGTAAAGCTTCCAGTAAGTGGACCTAAACCACATCCACATGTCTAAAGTAACTTAGTTCAGAGCTGAATGGGGTTTTAACAGGTAGAAAGCAGTTTTGGTGTTGTGCTTTCAGGGTAGCGACTTGAAAACCCAATGTACCTCTGGTTTATTTGCAATATTACACTTTGCTGGGACTTTACTGACTTACCAAAATGACAGCTTTCGGATCCGAATGGCATAAACGTTTGAACAGAAAAGGATACATCTTGGATTCTGCACTGAAAATATGTTTGATATTGATAATTATTGTACATTATTGGTTAATTGCCCTTCTTCCTTTTTTTCTGTGTTGTGTGAGAAGATAGCGGAGGTGATGTTCCCAACTGCAGAATATGTAACAGTGGAGATGAACCGTATCCAGTGTCTGGAGGCCCATGAGGTGGTGGTCCGAACTATCTCAGCACAAGGAGAGTCTCAGGACTCCAATGCCGCCATCATTCCGCACAACCTGCTGGCGGCTCCGCCACACTCTCGGCCCCCTCCGCACCCCCAAGCCCATCCGCCACCCCCTCCTTACCCACAGAGCTACCCTCCGACCCATCCTCAGCCCCATCTCCAGCAGCCCATACCACACACTGTCCCGCTCCCACCACCTCTTCACCCCCAGCACCCACACCCCCCTCCCCCCACAATACAGCACCCCCACATCCACACCCCTTCGTCCCCCCACCCAATACCGAAA
The DNA here is from genome assembly GCA_037832545.1 of Rhabdalestes septentrionalis. Classification (NCBI taxonomy): domain Eukaryota; kingdom Metazoa; phylum Chordata; class Actinopteri; order Characiformes; family Alestidae; genus Rhabdalestes; species Rhabdalestes septentrionalis. The sequence continues at coordinate 453,178 of JBBMFX010000016.1, read as the reverse complement.
CACAAACTCCTACCAAGTGCCAGAGACCCCCACGCCAAAGAGCCTGAGCTGGCCCGGAGGCCCTGGGACCCCCATCCACGGGCCCCCTCGCCCTTGCCTCCTCCAACACCTGTGGGCCATGGCCTAGAGCCCCCAATGCACTCGGAGGGCCACCGCTCACCCTCACCCCAGAGGATCCTTCCCCAGCCTCAGGGAGCCCCAATCTCCAACACGGTGGCCCGGGCCATGGCCCGACAGGCTGCCCAGAGAAACAGCCCCAACAACAGGGTGAGTCGACAGGACTGTTATTAAACATTGTTTTCTTTTAGCGAAAACCTAAAACTTCCAGTTTGTGCGTTTGAGTAGGCGGTGTATCCCTAAGTGCCTCCTCCACTAGACAGCACCCACCATGCTGCTGTTCACTCACACACTTCATTTTGGCACGCATTTTCCCGCACATTTTTACCTTTTGACCACACTCCTTAATTACATGTCCGCTGCGCATAAGTCTGCTTTTATTTTTTGGTTGGTAACAACAAAAGCTGCATAGGAGACTTATTAGAAAGCAGACATCTTAACCTCTGTTGCTCAACAAGCTTCTAGCTGCATGGACGAACCCAGCTCAGCTGCTACCAGCATGGAGCATGACACGCGGTACTCTCTCTCCACTCCATCGAACAACACTGAACAACACAGTCAGCCCCCAAAATGAGAGGATTATGTTCCAAAAGCACCTATGAATTGTGAAAAAACTGAAAAAGGGGATAGATGAATGGATGGATGGATGGATGGATGGATAGATATTTTTTCCCCCCCAGGGTAAGCCAAAGGCCGAACCAACCTGGTCACACCTCTGGAGCCACCCCTCTTTATATTTTGCATTGAATTACATTGTTGTTGCAAAAATACTATTTTATGCCTGTCAAATTTTGGAATATTGAGTAGATTAAATTACAGGGCTGTGAGTTAAAGAATCTTTAGGCTACAAGGTGTCTAAACATAGAAGGTACTAGATAAAGTTTTTTCATCCACTCAGTATCCAGCCCCACCAGTATAACAACCACCGGCCTGGTAATTTTGGTGAAATAATTTGAAGCGAAATTTGAAGAAATGAGAAAGTGTACATTTGATTTTTCTGCAAAATATTTTCACTGTTTATCATGCTTTATTATTGTTGTGTTTTGAGTTACAGTATTTTATATAGAGAGTATATAATTTGGAATGTACGTGTTTGATTTAGGCGGAGAGGAGGAATATCTTCAGTGAGAGAAGTAATGCCCTTCACTCCCAAAACTCAGATGAGGAAGAGGATGGTTATGACTCGCCTCACGCCAGACGGAGAGGAGCCTCAGTGGATGAGTTTCTAAGGGGGTCTGAACTAGGCCGACATGTAAGAAAATGTGAAAACCTGCCAACCAAACAGTCATGCCTTCAGTCTCTGTCAAAAAAGAGTTTGGGGTTTTCCTTTGCTCAGCTTTTGTCCCTATGTTAAGGTTTTATGTGTAATTGTGGGGCATATTTAATATTTCTCAGGTAAACATGGGGAGTTGTATATTTTTCGTTCTTTCTCTCCTTTCATTTGTCTCTTTCTCTCTTAATCACTCTCACTCTTTATGCTCGTTGCCTCACATTTTCATTCTCCCACCCCTCTCTATTTCTCTCTCTCATCCTCATTTTGTTCTGTTCCTTTATTTTGTCTCTTTCTTTCTCCTACTCTTTTTTCTGTTCCTCTACTTTCACTCTCCATGCCCCTCTCTCCTTTACCTCTCTCTCTGTGCCCATTTTTTAAACATTTTCTTCCTCCCACTCCCTTCTCTCTCTTTCTCTGCAGCACTATCACTACAGTCACAGTGAGGAGTATTACACTGAGAGCAGTCGTGGTTCTGACCTGTCTGACATCATGGAGGAGGATGAGGAGGATCTGTATTCGGAAATGCAGCTAGAAGAAGGTCGGCGCCGCAGCATCAACTCGCACAACACACTCAAGGTACGGAACACACATGGTAGCGGCCGCCGTCTCTATTGGGCGTGGGGGCCTCCGGCTCAAGCCGTGGATAGACGCAGAGGAATGGAGTATGCAGTTTCCTATAGAGCGCCCCCTTGTGGGCGTTATTAGTTGAGGCAGAATTCATTAATCTGTGTTCAGTTAGTTTCAGTGGCGAATAGTTTGGGGAAAATCAATGGTAGATAATTACTGACTTCATGAAAAATATAGTCAATCAGTCAAGACATGTTTGGTGTCTAGAGATTTTTAGATTTGCCCTGCAGCTTTAGGACTAAGGCTTATGTTCAAATGTTTATCATCACACAGGTTAATGAGTAATCTCATTCATCATTATGTGCTTTCTCATATTTTATGATATGGTATTACTAAAAATATGTATCAAAATGTCCTAAATTGATGGTTGCTTCTTTTTAGCTGTACAATATACCTGTTTTCGCTTTGTAACCACACAAACAAGTGTATTTGAAATTACTGAACAACAAAATGCAGCTTGAATCTGGGATGATACAAGAATACAGAAATAAGACAAGAAATAAGTTCCACAAGCAAGTTACCCCAAGAACAATTTTGCTACTCACGACAGTCTCATTGTCTCATCAGAAATACGAATACATATCAGAGTAGTGAGAGAAAAGAAAGAGCATAGACAGAGCAAAAGTTAAGAAGTGTGGGAAAATGGTCAAAATACTTGGTTTGGTGGTAAACTGAGCTTAGACAAATAGGCCTCTTTCCTCTGGGTAGTACTATTCACCAACCTCCAACAAAAAACTGGCATGCAGCTATGGAAGGCCAAAGAGATATTTTGGATGCTAACATACCTACTGTAAAGAGTTAAACACAAAACAAGAAGATTCAAGAAGACTCCAGTAAAACACGGTAATATTGGATAAACAAGTATGTTTTGAGTTTAGACTTAAACTCTTTCAGTGTAGTTACTGAAGGAAGACACAGTGGCAGCGAGTTCCAGAGTTTAGGGGCAATAACAGAAAAGGATCTCCCACCCATAGACACAAGACGAGATCTAGGGACAGAAAGAAGTTGCTCTCCTGAAGATCGTAGTAGGCGAGGAGGACGGTGTGGGGTAAGCAGGTCAGAAAGATAAGAAGGTGCAAGACCATGGAGTGACTTAAAAGTGAGCAAGAGGATTTTGTAATTGATACGAGAGGAGACAGGAAGCCAGTGTAGATTTGAAAGAACGGGAGTAATGTGGTCAGATCGTTTGGTTTAAGTTATTAACTCTCTCGCAGCAGAATTTTGAATGCGCTGCAAATGGGAAATAGTACGTACTGGTAAGCCAGAGAAAAGAGCATACAACGTAATATGAGATAAATATGGGCTCAGCACAACATAGTGCTCCACACTGATATGAAGCAACGTTGGCAAGAGTGGAGTGGTTTGTATGCAGCTTTGATTAGCCAAGGAGCTAATGTAGCCGTTAGCAAGTTGGCTAAAAGTTCAGAGCCAACTTGAGGGTGAAAAGTTTTTGTGCTCAGACACTGCTAAAATTAAATGTTTTGCCCACAAGTGTTTCTGGCACAGCAGATAACTCAGAAATTAGAGTAATTTTGCTTGTAAAATTTCACTGGCAAATAAAGTGTGGGTGCGTTTATGCTACCTTTTAGCTACATTAGACTTGTAGCTCCTCAAAACTGAAAATTAAAAAGCAACCTTCTAAAATCAAACATGCCTTTGCTGACTGATTATATTTAGAACAGGTAAACTGTATAAATTTGATCTTTCATGGACTATTGCATTACAATACAAGGGCTCATTCTGTACAGCTGTGAAAAGGGGATCTGGCTAAATGAACACTTTCTCTGACACTGTAAAAGAAAACAGAATCTGCCTTCAAGGTTTCAGTTGGAGAGGGAAACTTGAGCCCTGATTGTGGAGATATTTAGATCTGCGTATTATGGGGCTACTCTGGCTTTGCACTACCCAGCTTTAACACCATGCAACCACTTTTTGAAAGCTTGCCAATCTTACAAACCTTTAAGTATCTGAATGGCTAAACACGGTGCTTCTCCATCCTGCTCCTGGAGGCCATATGCGCTGCATGTGATTCCTTTGTTTAAACACCCAGTTTAATTCATAATGTAGTTATGCCTGTTATCAAGCCCATCATTATGTGGATCAGGTGTGTTGGAGTACCAATAAACACTAAAGTGTGTGGTTTTCTTTGTCTCCTGGGGCTAGGATTGGGAACCATTGATTTAACATGGGGCTGTATACACGCTGCATGTGTTAATGGTATTACATGCACGCTATCTCTTTAGACATTCCAGTATAATATGTGTATAATTAGTGTGGGTTCTACTTCCTTTGTACTAGAATCTATGGACATCTAGCTACTGTTACAATATTGTATGCACACAGTTATTGAAATCCTTTTAGACTTCTTCGAAACATCAAGATTTTTCTGTAGAACAAAGTGCATTTGTGTGCAAATGTGTGATGTGAACAGCCAGGTTTGTCTAAAAAATGTTTTAATGTGACATATTTGCTAGACATTTAAAGGAATCAATCTGCCGAAAGTGTTCTTCTTATCCCAGATGTAGTTGCTCAGCCAAGACATGTTGGAGTCCTAGGTTTACAATTGGAAGTCAGTAGCCTCACAAAATAAATTCTCATTTACTCAATATATTCAAATTTAAGCTGGAGTGAGGCTGAAGAATCAGCAGTATGGCTAATTGTACACTAAAATAAGGAACAAAACCTCACCATGACAGGCTGCCAAACTGTTTCAAACAACACCAGTGGTGGTAACAAATAATTGGTCTGAAATAATTGCCCACAGTGATGCAGTTTTGTTCATTTTTAAAACTCACAGTATGTCATGCTGTCTCAGCGTAATGAAGAGTTGGATGAGTTAGGAATATATTTTGAGACTGTATTTGTGGAAAAGAGTTTGGTGAAATTAGCAGCTCCTGTTCTGAATTAAAAGAACTTAAACTGGACAACAAATATGCCCCTGCTCATTGACTTCGTCTGGGCTAAGTGGAAAATTATGCTTTTACTGAACCTTTGAGTATGTGTATGAATGTACATAGGGAAATTGTAATCAAATTTTTAGAAGTAATGTATGTGTACATTTTAAGATGATTGATGTCACAGCTGAAATGCTTGTGCTGTGATGAGGCCACTTGGGAATCTCATTTAAGTGGGCATGCTTAAATGAAACTTTTATCACTTTTGGTTATGTTTGTCTCATGCTTACACTTCTGTTAATTTTTACTTTAATCAATGTTAAACGCCTTTCTCTTGTTAAGCTCTCTTTGTGGCAAACATAGAGGTTTAAGATCATCCTTCTTTACAAACCAGCATCTTTAATGCTAAAATGGACAGAGACAGAACACCACTGTAACCCTCAAAAGCAATAAATTGGTGTGATTAATTTTTATATTTGTCATCTTTGTTTTGTATCATGTCAGTTTTGTGATGTCTTGGAATATGTTTGTTTGGGAACAATGACATAAAGGTATGACCATTTTATAGACAGTTTTTCATCTACTTTTGACCAATTTGGTGAAAGAGTTTATTACATGATTTATTAAATTTGAGGTAATCCCTTCGTGACACTCTGCAAACATCATCCAAACTATTTTTTACTTCTTTGTTAAAGTCAGTAAACCGGTCACTTATAAGGTTATGAGGATTTGATCTCCTTTTTTTTCATAGAGAATGGTAAATTGACTGTAAGCACCTTTTTTCATTCCTGCTATGAATTTGAGCTTAAAGGACACATAACTGCAAAAAAGTATAAAACAAATTTCAGTCTTTGTATTTTAAGTTAAGCTTATTTTCTTGATGCTGATATTAGAGCACGCTTACTTATTAAAAAACAAAAATACACTGCTAAAAAAATACTAATTTTAATGGAATTAAGTGTGAAAAAACTGCCCAGGAATATCGTAACCTAGAAATATCAGAAACTTAATTTTCCCATTAGGATAGTGCTAATTCCTGCTATCCTGGAAATGTGGAACTGTCTAACATTAAGACAGCAGTGGTGATTTTTTTTTTAACAGTTTATAGCAGCTCTCTTGTCTATAGGGGTGTAATGATGCAATCAGCTAACAGTTCAGTTTGATAGATAATTCAGGGCAGAGGTGAATTTGATCAATCAAAAAAAGAATGTTCTTTTTTTCTCAGTGTTTAGATGCAGTGATAAGTAACACCTGATGTGAACTAGCAAAGAACTTGCAGTTTTGTCTCCTTTAAGATGTGCGACAGTCAGGAACTGCCAATCAAATGTGACAACTCGAAGTTGACAAATGGCATCAGTAAAGCTAAACTTGGTGGGGTCTGTTTGATTTTTGAACATATCAGGCTATATTAGCAGAAAATCATTATTATATCGTCCGCAACATTTTCATATTGATCTAGCCCTAATTTAAATAAATGTTTTCTCTTTCTCAGTGCTCCAGTACTGCGTCTTTCTTTTCACTGTCAGTCCACCTTCAGTCTGTGTGACCGATTTCTATTTTCCTCCAAACTCCACGGTGACCAATCCAAAATCGCACCCCGGCCCTCTGCTCAGGCACAAATCTCAGTGGTGCCAACAAACAACCAAAACATAGCTGTTTTAGAATCCCCTGATTTGAAACTGCCCAAAATGGCACATTTTGAAACTGTTAGAACAGATTGGTGCTGACCTCTCTGATATCTCTGTTGTACTTTAGTGGTCTGTAGTTCACGTGGCCGGTGCAACTTTTTCCCACTCTGTGCTTGGCACACAGACCTCTTTCTTTGTCTGTTTTGATTCCCCTCCCCATGTTTTTGTTCTTGAAGTTAATTTTTACATCTTTTCTTCCATTATGTCTTTTGAAGCTTTGTCTGTACACTGTAGTTTGTTTTAACAGGTCTCGCATCATGTGACCCTTCTCCAAACCCATCTTTATTGTAGACTCGTCTGTATCTTGACAGCTTCCCTCCACAGATTCCCGCCCGCCAGCATGCCATGTCCGTCATGGAATGAGACTGCATGCTTTCTTAATTACACACAGCCATGGCCTCGGGGAAACTAATTCTGTCTTTATTTTTTTTGTCTTTCTTTTCCCATTTTGGTTCTTTATTTGCACACTGTTTTGTCCTCTCTCTCTCTGCCTGTTCTAACACCTTCAAACAAACAAACAAACAAAAACTTATTGAAAAACAAAAACACTCTGCTGAAAAAATAAAATTTTTACTGAAATGAATTGAACAAACCTGAAAATATTGCTGCATCTGTGGATTCTGCGTTGTCCCGCCTTTACCGCCGGTTTCTATGAAGGCATACTACAGGCGGCAAGACCTGGCCGGGGTGGATGAGCAGGACAGCTGGGATTTGCAGCGAGAGGTGGTCCGGCAGCGCTCGCTTCGCTCCCACAAGCGCCTCCACAGCATCCCTGAGGTAGCTGAGGAGGAGCCGCCGGACGGTGGACCGGAGGTCATGGGCCAGCGTCTTCGCTTCGAAGAGGCCCGTCCTGGGACGTCCCGGGCCTACCATCAGGACCAGCAGCAGCAACAACAGCAGCTTGACCATCTTTCTCCAAGCAAGGGCATCCGAAAGTTGCAAAGACAGCGCTCCTCCCCCCGCTACACATCCCTGGAGGGTTCTGGAGGTCCCGGGAGTCCCAGGGGTCCTGGCTGGAGCAGCGGGAGCAGCCGACAAACCACCAAAAGCCCAGACAGTGGTCTGGACTGCGGAAGTGAGGAAGAAGGTTCATTTGGATATCGGGGAAGCTACCACTACCATTACCACAGCAACCCACTGAGGGTTGGGTCGGGACCCAACATGCGCATCATCCACAGTGAGGGTCCCGTGGAAAGACGGGCACTTGCTGCAGGGAGAAAAAGGACGCTGACCCGGCAGTCCAGCATGGAGGAGGACTACCTGGATGCAGCCGAGCTGAGGAACCACTACTACCGTCCCCATTACCTTCACCATCATCATCACCTCCTACTTCGTCACCCTCAGCGAAGGTTCCGGAGCGAGGGCAGGCTGACTGAGGTTGGCAGAAGCTTTAACATGGACATTAGGGCCCACTCTGTGGCCAGACTCAACAGGGCTGTGGATGAACCTCTGGTGTGTGTCAACAACCCCCTCTTCCTCCTCATCCTCTTCCTTCTCTTCCTCCTCCTCCTGCTCTTCCAGTCCACCATCCCCCACTCCGCCTCATCCAACCAACTGCTTTGCCCCTGCCATCGACCAAGCAGTAAAACCATTCCTCTTTTCTCAATGTTCCGCCATTTCGTTTTATGGGTCCATTTCTTTTCTTTTCTTTTTTCTTTTTTTAATGTTCTGAAATTTGCTTCATGATCATTGTTCAGTTAATTTTTCTTTGTTATAATTATGGTTTTTTGGTTTGTTCTGTTTTAGTATCATTTGACCTTGTTAGTCCTTCCTAGAATGTCGAGTGGGTTTATTTTATAAATGTGTATTTATTTTTTATTCTTTTTTGATTACCTAAAGGCCATTTCTGAGTGTTTCTTGTTCCTATGGGTTGTGAGCAGCTTGTCAAATCAAACATTTACCATAAAGTTACCACCAGAAAGTTAAGTTCACATGTTCATGTAGCATGCAGTTCATGCCACACACATGCAACAGTTCCTCCACACTTCTTCAGGTTCATGAGCCAGACTTGTAGGACAGTAACATATTAGTGAAGAAATATCGAATAACTCCAGCACTCAATGCCCCCTCAGTGGTTGGTCAACAGCATAAGGAATTGTAATTTTTGGGTTCTTAAGCTCTGTCTCATGCCCCCTTCCTTCACACAAAACCACTGAGAACTTACAGAACAAAAACCCAAATGGTCTTTAGCTAAACATCTGATTTGAAACCCTACCCATGTTGTCGTCGGGGTTTGTTTTTGAATGTTTTTGTTGGGTGTTTTCGATGAGTTCATCCTCCTTGTTTTTAAACTCACTAGAGATAAAGATAGACTATTGTTTTGTAAAAAGATCATGCATAACATAACTGTTTGATTATGGGTTTAGTGGATGTGGTTTCATTTTAACATAATTTGTCATTATGGTTTATGCCACTGAACGCTGTACGTTTTGATGTCTACTTCTGAAGATTATAGGGAACTCCCCCTCAACGGGACGCTCGGATCGACTGGACCAGTCTGGCCGAAGGACGAGTCATGGCTGTCCACTGCCCCAAAGAAGGCCCATGATGGTTCCTTCTATTGGTCAGTGAGGTCACAACCTGTGTGGGATACTCCTGCCCCCTCCCTTCCACCTTAAGACCCTCCCCCATGTGCATTTTTACCTTTAATGTGTTCTATGTCATAGACATGAACTCTGAAGTCCCATAATGAACCATGCTCATTGTTCAGGATTTTGAGTTTTTGTTTTCATTCTTAGCCAGTATTGTTTGATTTAGTGAAGTATATACTGTTCACTGTATCGCTCCTCAGATAGTAAGAATGTCAGACTTTTAGAGCAAAAGCTTTGACTTCAGTGTACCATTAGCACATGAAAAAAAAAAAAAAAGGATCCTAAATGGTTTTTGACTCGCAAACATTTAACTGGTGTAGAATTCTCACATTAGGTGGAGGTTCTTTACATTTTAATCATTGAAAGTGTTTGTCTTTGGAAACCTATTTAGCACCTTTATTTTTTTAAACTGTGTCAATTTGCTTAATGCTAAGAACAGCTGAAACATTGCTGTTTAACTCATTGCTGTATTTAGGATATTGGCCTTGACTGCAGATCTCGGATCAGTTTGGCCTTGTAGCCTATGATGCTCCAGACCAGAATGCTCAAGACAAACTGATCTCGGAAACATCTTCACTCTGCTTCTACACACCTCATTTTCCACAGACGGCCGAGAGCAGGTGGGAGTGACCGGTTAGACAGGGTGTGGCTGTAACGCTTTGATTGGTGTTTCCGTAGAGATCACCATGGAGAATAACAGTGAGGGGAGTGAGGGGAACCTCTCACCCAAGGACGATGTTTACTATGGCAGTGTAGCTCATCGCAGGAAATGGCCGGCTCAGCCCTCAGAGCACCGATATGGTATGTGGAGCAGCTCGTCTCTGGAAAACCAACCAGCAGAGCAGAAGTGAAAACTAAAATTTGGTGCCGGTAGGCCTACTATAGGTTATGTTAGCACCCCAAGAGCTGAAGGGAACCAGTGCTTGGAGGGCTGTATCTATAAACTTTCAACACATGAGAACAAGACGAGTGCTAATGTTAGTTATTTTCTGTCACATACTCCTGAAACCTCAACATTAATTACAGTGATGCTTTTGTTGAGAATACCACACTAATTGTGTGTAATTGTGTAACAATGCTTGAATAGGTATCAAACTCTAGTCTTGGGGCACCACAGAATGGCACATGCCATTGCAGAAATGCTAATATGGCTAACAAGGAATGAAAGGGGGAGTGTGCTTGCTTTCAACAGGGTTAGAACTTTAGACCAATTCATGTAACACACTTACTAGACAATGGACTAATCATGTGATAAAGGTGGATGTCCCCAAATAGATTTAATACCCTCAGTATCAGGAATGGTCTGTGAGCAGGCAACAGCCACAATGACCCTCCAAGTATTGTTTTTTCTTGTTTTTGAGGCAGTGAAAATAATGTGTGGAGGTGTGCTCGTCATTACTTAACTCTGAACCCCAAATCTTCCTTTCTTGCAGCCTTCTTCTTTTTGCTCCTTTACTCCCTATTTTTATTCATCCTGTCCAGAGATGGCCTGCACAATCCTGTCTTCTCCTTCCTGCTCCTTGACTGTGTGTCCTTATGCACTTGACTGTGTTGCATGAAAGCCATTATCTTGTTCAGCGCAAATCCTATGTCCATGTTCACTGTCTAAAAGTTTATTAGTGGAAAATATTATCAGATTAAATAAAACAGGAATAAAAAGACTGGTCAGATTATGGTGATAGGGACAACAGAACATTTTGTGGATTGCAGGTCCTGCATGGTTAGTTGATCTGTAACTTGCATGGTTCATTTATCTGTCAATCCCTCAGTTTTGTCGATGTTCTTACCTTTACTGGAATCATCCACTGTGAAGTCTGAAAAACAGTTTTTTAAAGCATTGCCTCCTCCAATGACTATGGTGTTCCACTAACCACTGCTCACCTACTCAAGCTGCTGTGAATGATCAGTAACATTTCATATTAAAGGTCCACTGTTGCTCCATTGTAGAAGTTCACATTATCTTATGAACTTATGTATCAAACACAACTGTAACCCTAGACTTAACAGTCTAATCCTGGCCTTAATATCACAGGGGCTGCTGCTGGCCTGGTGGTTGGGGGTTCCCATTTGTTTTTAAGTTTTGGGTTTGAATCCAGGACCTGCAGTGGCACCACTTATATACCCTTGAGCAAGGTACCCTCCCCACACACTGCTCCCCATGTGCTGCGTTGCTGGCTGCACACTGGGGAGCAGCATTCATTGGGTGAATGGGACACATGACTAACAGCCATTTTGCACCAAACTACAAATAATTTCCTGTTCCCAACTTAGCCTGTTAATTATAGTATTTGTACAAGTAGCTATCAGCAGTGGTGGTTTTGAATAAATTTTCAGTTTTTTGCTAAAAGAGAACCAAATGGGAACAACGGTCCAACCCTGATTTTCAGGACAGAAGGTTTCTCATTTTCTGCAGTTCAGTAAAGTATTGTCCTAATTTTGTAACATAAATATTAACATAAATTCAGCACCTTCTAATGCTTCTGGCAACGATCCTAAGCACCAGTTTAAGAGTGCGTGCAGGGTGGTGTGAGTGTGGCCTTACAACCAACCCC
>JBBMFX010000016.1:413139-428579 GCA_037832545.1 Rhabdalestes septentrionalis | reverse complement strand
GTGTGTGTGTTTGTGTGTGTGTGTGTGTGTGTGTGTGTGTGTGTGTGTGTGTGTGTGTGTGTGTGTGTGTGTGAGTGAGTGCATAAAATGCGCAATTTTTTCCCTAAACCTCTAATTAAGAACTGAGAGATAGACTTTGATCCTGCTGTCTTCCAGTATCAGTTTGCACAGTTGTGGTTGCTACAATGCTTTCCCATGTGCACCACAAAGCTATTGCATACTTTCTGTGTGTGTGTGTGTGTGTGTGTGTGGGTGTGTTTGTAGTCCACTGAAGTTGCCTACACGAATAGGAAATAGATTGATCAATTCGTGCTAGGCAGGTTTTATCAGAGGAGGTTGTGTATTGTAATTTATCAAGGTTTGATTGCTTGATTTGTTCAGATTCCTGGTATATTACCAAACATGCTCTATTAAAATCACTACACAGGTGTCATAGTCACATTGTTAAAACTACAAGCACACACATTCATGCTAAAATAAAATTACTGTCACTTAATGATCCAAATTACTGTACCTCCCAAGATAAAACTAATCAAATCAGACTAGAACCTGCCATTGATTAAAATATTATACTAAATAAAAACCTAGACTTTTCTATGTATTCATTATTCCAGTTGACTCTACACACATCAACCTGAATATAACTGTAAACTGTTCCTGACCAGTAAAAAGCCCATCCTATACAGCTTGTACATGTATTGTGCTTATGTGTTTACCATTGTTTTTTTGGTCACCCTGTTCACCCTGGTCTTTCTCTGCCTTTGTCTCCATTGTGTCCTTGTGTTGTGTGTATGTAGCCATGTACCTGTGCTATAAATTACCTGTGTTATTGTCCTCTCTGTTTTGTTTATTCTCCACATTTTTCTCCATCACAGCACTAAGAATCCACAACCATACTGTCCTGCCTTACCATAACTCTTCCTCTGTGTACACCAATGACTCTGCCTACACTAACATTTCCGTCTCTGTAGGTGAGGATCCTGCACTCTTCCACTCTCTGCTAGACAGACACACACACATGCACAGTGGGCTCCATTGCCAGTTACTGAGTCTTCATGGCAGGACTTTTTAGAATTTCACTGCACTTGGGTCTCTTATATGTCTTTCTTTTAAATTTATTTAAAATATATTCAGCTGAAATCTGACCTGTCCATGTTCCACACCTCAAATGTGTAAACATAGCATAGAAAAACACAACATATGACACATATAAGGTATCTGGCACATTTAGAATTTGTTTACCGAATACATATACATTTCGATGAACATTTGTGACTAAATGCCAAATGAAGTTAGCATAGCAAAATTAGCGTGTAATTTGACTAGAGATGTAAACTTTCCTCTATTTTTCAGTTGTTCACACCAATACGTGATACAGTTCATACTCTATAGATGGATGTTGAATTCTTACCCTTTCTTTTTCTTTTTCTTCTACTCACTCTCCTACAACCTTCAGTCCCCTGGCCTTTCCTATCTCTCTTCCTGCCTCATCAATGTGATTTTACCCTTTTGTTTCACCAACACCAACACTTTTACCTTCTGGCTTGCTCCATCACCCATTTCCATGTTTTTTTTCTGCCTTCTTTTCCTCTCAACCCATCCATTCATGAGTTGAGGCTTATGTGTTTATAACGTCCCACAGTTGTTTGAAACTCCCAGAACTCCCTGTCCTATGAAAGAATATGTAGTTGTAGCATGAATCATTCTTAGTGGGAAGGTGGAGAACAGTTTTGCTATTCACCATTTTAAGTCCATCCTGGTTCATCACCCAGTTCATTGTGGGGATGTCTTGTTCCCTTGCCTAGAATTAGTACACAATTATTCTTCTTCACATGGCCAAAAAAACAAGCCAACACATGATCAGATTCATAAATGAAATGTTTTGTTTTAAACTGAATACTAAAATGAAGTTTATTTCTAACTGCAAGTGTCACTGATCAGCCAAGACATGTTTGGTTTCTGAAGTCTGCTTCTTAGTTTTGCACGGAAGCTAAAGTTTGATTAGCTAAAAGGCCAAATGAGGCCACTGATCCAACATTTCCTGATGGACACCAACACTGCAGATTTGTCACTTGCCTTCATACTGTTTTAGAATGAAAAATGTTAAACCAATTGGCAATTGTGCCTTTGTGAACAGGGAAGAAAACTGATGAACAGTGGGAATGTGGGAAAACATTGAGTGAACATTTTGACTGGAGCAGAATAGTTTACAACAGTGAGAAATTTACAACTATTAACAGATAACTGTGTGGAATACATTTGATGTAAGAAAACTATACAACAAAGAATGGGGAGAACATTTCACAGTTGAGTGAAAATTAGTATTTGAACAAATATGTATACATGTAACACCACAACCTGTTGGAGAATGTTGGACCATGTGCAAGTAGTGGAATCCTGTTCTCCACTAATTAGATTCACGTCTACCTTATTTCAAGATTTTTAATTTGTAACATACATTTTTTAATCAAGTAGAACTTGTAGTGAAAGGAGCATCTGAGCCTTAAAACTGTGTGATCACATAATTTAAATTAAATTAATGAGTCTTTTGGAAAGGCTAAGTTAAGTTAATAAAAATATATAGAAAGATTGAATTCCAAAGAAACAAATATTATAAACAAGCAAATTGTGATAAAATATTAATATTAGTGTGCACAGTGCTAGTTTCCTGGTTAGTGTATAGTGCGACTAATTGTTTTTCTTCACTTTGGTTGTAGATGAACATTCTATTCAGGTGCACATTAAACAAAATATCCATAAATTGTAAGTCTCAGTCTGCTTCCCAGTAATCCTTGGTTCAGTTCACTTCTGGTGAGACCAGAATTTTATGATAGTTCTCAGTAAATGCGGGAATTCAGAGTGACTTTAACATCAGAACTGTACTGTCCATTTAATCTGCCTGTTTGAACACCTGACTCATGAGAGATTTTCACAAGGTTCTTGCAGCACAAGTTGCTGCTAATAGAATGACAGATGGTCAATAAAACAATCGTGATATTGATTTTAGCAGATGGTTTGCGGAGTATGTTTCGGCAGCAACAACCGGTCTGGTTACATTCCAATTGATAAAATGTTTGACCATAAAGAACCAGAGTTCAAGTACAGTATATTTTTATAGTTTGGTTTTGATACACATATATTTAGCATCTTTATTTTAATGTGAAATAGTGGTAAGAACATACAGTCATATGAAAACAGCTAAAATCATTGCAGACTTGCCTGTGGTGTTGAATTCTGTGGAGTTGTTCAGTAATCGCTAAAAGATTTGCTTATGTGGCTTCTGACACTGTATGACACACTGTGAGCTAGGGGTGTGCAAAGCAGCTTCTATTCGATCTGTATTTATATTTGTTAAAGGGGATAGATATTAACATTTGTATTTGTATTAGAATAAAATTCATAGTGCAGAGCGCAAACTCTGTCCGTCGCTTCTCGAACCTATGCCTGAACCTGAGCGTGTGACCGGGGGTGGGGGGTGGAAGTGGAGTTACAATTTAGATTCTCTGCCCCAACCCGAGCCCGGCCTGCGGGTCAGGCCGATATTTCCTGCCACTATCCTCGGTCCGGGCCGGGCTGTGAGCTCCTGAATAAAAGTTTTTAGCGACCTAGGGCTTTAAAAAATTTAATAATTATTAACATCCTGATCAATAGAGCAACAAGCATAGAGCCAGTTATAGGACTCTAAGCTTTAGCATTTTCATCAGGAGATTCAGAAGTTAAGGTTTTAATGGTATTACTACTTCTATTGATACCAATGATCAAATCGGTACTTTAACAGTACTCTTATCGGTACTTTTTGTTGTGTATTTTAATTTAAAACATTTTTTATTAACTAATTGAGAACAGAAGAACAAAAGATCCCTTATGTGATGTTTATGTCGTTATTTTTACAGCATTATTATAGCATACATAGCTGAGGAAGGGGATAATGAAGTACAAGCTAGGAAGTCGAAAACTTTGAATTTCTGTATCTGCACATAATGCACTTTAATTAGACTTTTTGATAAATTAATTGTGTTTCCAACTTTTACGAGCAAAAATCTTGTTTCACTTGTTGCAACGAGTATTGTCTGTGTCCGCATGGGTGAAATGTAATCATACTTTGTTTCGTTTGGCTCTCTCCACCATCGTCACACATGAGCCCTCTCATCTTGTGTGTGGGCGAGACCTCTCCTCTTTTGTGCGCGAGCCCTCTCGTCTTGTGTGCGCGAGCTCTCTCGTGCTGTGTTTTTTTTATTTCTCCAGTACCGAAGGCAGAACCATTAACGTCAGAGCTTATCGATACTTGGGTCTTTTATAATTAGGCATCGGGACCGGTTAAGTATCGGGTTTCGATACCCATCCCTAGTCCTGATTGGTTTTGCAGTCATCCACTCCTGGGAGTCTGTTAAAGCACAGTTGGCTTCACTTTCTCTGAGTGGGTAGGGTGGTTATCCCTCTCCCCCATCAGTCATTATGATGCTATGGATGTCTCGGCGAGAATCGACGAGCAGCATGTGTACATCCTAACACTGTCACAACCTTACGCTGTTAATTTGCATTAGTGACAGTCATAAAGGTGTGACTTAGAAAGCACATGCTCACCCTTGCAAGTGGGTGGAATTTGAGACAACTAAAATTGGGGGAGAAGATCAGGGAAATAAAGAAACCTATTTTTTGCTTTGTGACCCTTTAAGAGAAACCAGAACCAGATTAAGTTGCGTTGGTGCCATTTGTTCGCGTTTGTATAATAAATACCCCAAAATACTCTGAACTGGGTGATGTCATTTTGGCCATGTTTTGGTGAAGGCAAACAGAGAGGGCCTATTTATTAATTTCATAATCTCATAAAGTCAGAGCTGGACTCATAAATCCAGACCTGCTAAGGTGCCAAAGAGCACTCTTTCAGCCCTGCTAGAGCTGATTAACTTCATCCCAAAAAGAGATGTTTATGAAGATGACCTCCAATTTGCCACAAATTAATTTCTTTTACAGTGAGTGTAGGGGACGGGGGGGCACCAGAGTCAATTCCAAGAACACAGAGACACTGGCTGTTGTGCTGTAAATTATAGAACTGTTTGGCACCCTATCAGCTTTAATATTAATGTGTCTGCTTGTGCTGTAAGTGTTTTCAGGGGTTATAATGTGGTGCATGTCTGTTCTTGTAGATATCGTAGAGGGAGTGATAAATAAAGGCATTTATCTGAGTGGAGATAAAGGAGCAACTTTTCTCCATTTCGGCAATTACAGAAACTCCTGCATCAGTGACCCCGCTCTGTGTGGACCACAGGGTGAGTACAGCATACACACGTTCTCTCACTCATAGTCTCTATCTCATACTCTACATCTACCTGTTGTCTTTCTTTATCTATTTCTCTATATGTCGTACTCTATCTCTCTCTCCCATGCTTTCT
The DNA here is from genome assembly GCA_037832545.1 of Rhabdalestes septentrionalis. Taxonomy (NCBI): domain Eukaryota; kingdom Metazoa; phylum Chordata; class Actinopteri; order Characiformes; family Alestidae; genus Rhabdalestes; species Rhabdalestes septentrionalis. The sequence goes on along the minus strand of JBBMFX010000016.1, from coordinate 423,186 downwards.
CTATACCCCTTGCCTCTGTTTCTACACTCTCTGTTTCATCTCTCCCTTTGCTTCTTTTCCAAATTTTCTCTAACCTTTCTTACCCTTTTCATGATATATCTTCATTTTTTATCTCAATCTCTATTCTCCCTCAATACCCCTACCCATATTTTCTTATATTCTCTCTCTCATCTCTCTCCTACTGCACTTCTGTCTCTCTTTTACTCCTTCTTTCTCTCTTTCGCTCTCTCTTCCTCTTCTTCTCCCTCTCTCTCTCCCACACACACACACACAAACACACCTCTCATTCTCTCTCTCTCACACACACACACATTTTTTCTCTCCTTCTGATCTCCCACTTATTCTTGCTCTTTCATTATTCGCTTTAATGATATTTTTCCTGTTTATTCCCCGACTCTGCGGGACGTTTTCTATAAAAGATCTGCTGCAGAAGTGCATGACCTTTTTTTGGGCTTTAGCAACACAGTTAAAGGGCTTCAATGATTCCAGTGATGGGACATGATTCATTTGGATCACGGCCAAGCTGAATGAATAGTGACATTAATTTAAATCTCCATCAAATCTCCAAGATGATACAGCACCAGTGAAGTATACAAAAGCTAGATTTATGACAAATGGAGATTTGAAGCTGCAGATGACAGTTGAATTATACCAGATTATATCAGGAAAAGAGAAAATATTTTTACATACCATATTAATTTATAATGTTCATGTTGTCTGAAGTGAAAAGGCCAGTGAGTTTGAATGTATTTCATCTGAAAAGATGTTTGGTAGTAGATGCTATATTATGGAAAGCAGATGCAAATGTGTATGTATCAGACACTGCGGCACACATTTTGCCTTCAGCTATGTGGACATTGATTCAATGTTTTTTATTGAGACCCTCAGATTTTAAAGTATGCTAACAGCATGGTTTCATGGCTTGCATCAGGCCATTGTGTTCAGTTATGTTTTCCAGACTTTGGCATTTTTCACTCAGTCCTCATAAAACTTAATTACACTGTAACTTGAGAAAAAAGTCATTATTGATCCATTACTTGGCTGTTACTTTTTGCCATGTGTCAATACAACCCATTGTAAAGCCTGAAGTTGTTTTGAATGAGTTGCTGTCTGTTTAAATTCTGTTTAATGGCAAATCAGTTGCTTTTAAATTGTATCATAGAACCTTAAATCCTTAAAATTCAGAATGACACAGAAATTACGTAAGTTTTCCCCTTACCTCAATGTAGTCGATTAGATATGTTTAGTATCTGAAAATCGGGTGCTTGGTTGGAGTGGAGCAACAAGGCTAATGTAGCTGACAAGTAATAAAAAGCTAGTAACCATATAATTACCATTAAACATGGACAAAACTCTGTTGCATAGTTAAAAACAGCAGTAGCAGCACTCTTGAAGCTTTGGTTGAATTTATATTTATATTAACTGTTTGTCATATAGTGTCAGAAACCACACAGGATAGTCTATTTGACATTATTTCATAACTTGACATGGAGAAAGACAAGTATGTGATGATTTTGGGATGCACTTTGCATTAAAATTTCATCCCTTGTTAGTAGGGTTGCACAATATATCATCTGCGAATCGTTACGTGATAATTGTCTCTGCAATACTACAGAAACTGAAATATACAAATAAGCCTCTAACCAATCACAGTGTTTCTGACAGAGAGACTAATCAGAGCTACAGGTGAGTTACTGAGTGTAATGACGAACTGAGGTCTTCATATAATCCAAAATCTGCTGTAGGCAGAGTAAAGAGATCTTTTAAAAATGTGTTTGTTTTGTGACATCACAAATTTTATTTTTGTAGCTTATTTCCATATGTGGACTGCATGGATAGTAGGAGTAAATGGAAAATTTGATACAATAGATAACATTTTAAGGCATTACAATTACAACAAATAGCAGTAAAATTGCCATACTGACATTTTTCCGTGACATACCGCCACATTTGTTAGTTGTATTAGCCTCTCAGTTGAAAACTGAAGAAGAAGATTTCAGATATTGGACATGTCTGGTCCAATTGTTTACATTACCATCACCTACTGCTACTTTAAAACATTTGTTAGAATTACAAATCAAATGTAGGTAGGCCTAGTGTGAGTAGAGCCTATTAAAAGCTTGTTTTTCTCTGTGACAGGTGTGACATTTTCGTTCTTCTGGAAGAATCAGGAGAAGGAGTCACGATTTGCCTTATCATCAGGAGGGAAGATAATTTCCAACGGCTTCTCGGTGTATGCTAACCCGATAGCAGGATACGTGGAGTTCTATACCAGAAGAAACTTAAAGCGCTGGAAAGTCCACATTACCCCACCAGGTAAATCCTTAGGAGAGAGAGTTAAGGAGTAGGTGTGTATGCAAGAGGATGTGTGAAATGAGTGAGCAAATGTGTAAAGGAGAGAGGGAATGAGTGAGCAATTGAGGAAAATATTCCTGCAAATGGTTGTACATTAAACCTTCGACATTCACGGGGGTTACGTTCCAAGGTAGCTCAGCACGGGAAACTTCTGATGCAGGAATCCTGGATTGCAGCTGTGTCAGAGGGCAGCAGCCACCCAACAGCAATGACAAATGAATAATGCTACTTTTAAACCTCTGGGGACAGCAGTATTTCACCATCCCAAGAAATATAACTTTTCATTCTTTGTGTTTTCTTGACAGTTATGTTTTATATGGAAATGTAGATGATATTTTCCACCAAAATTCCACCAAAAGCAAAAAGAAATGTGGAGAATATCTGCAGCTTCCCTGAGAAATTATTAGTTCGGGTCAAAGAAAAAATTAATGAATGATTGAAGCTGCATATATACATCCATTTAATGTGTGTGTGTGTTTTTTATGTATATACCGTAAATTCCAGACTTTTTTACCAAAGTTTGAAGAGTGCGGTTTAAAATACGGTGCAGCTAATGCATGTTTTTTCCATGCCGCCCAAAACATTTTGCCTCGAAACCAGAGCTTAGAGCGAGACTAAAACATGAAACCCGACCTAAACCCAACCACCTCCTGTCCCAACCCAGCCCAGTCCGACACATTAACTGTAATTATTGGCCCGTGGGTCGTTTTAATGCTTGATCACGGGCAGATCACGGCTCGGCACGGGTTCGGGTTGCAGCCAGAGAATCTAGACTCTACTCGTAACCAGACCCGGCACCAGATCTCGTATTACAACGTGAGACACATGTGGCTTATAATCCTGTGCAGCTTGTACAAGTACAAAATAGATTTTCTTTCTAAAATTAGAGCATGCGGCTTATAATCAGGTGCACTTTTACGGTATATTACCAAATATCAAACATTATCCACATGGAACATATTAATGATACATGTCTATACATGCCATCATTGTTAGAGAAAAGCGTTGTCTCCCAAATGGGAACATTTCAGGAAAAGAAAAATCATTCTTGGAAATGACTGTAAATAATTTTTGTTTCCAGTGAGTTTAAACAGTAAAAATGAAAATGCAAGGTTTTGTTTTTGACATCAATAGTAAATGTAATGCAGATGGAAGCAATTAACTTTCACCTATAGGTACTGCACCACATCTTCACATTAACCTACTGTGTGTGTGTGTGTGTGTGTGTGTGTGTGTGTGTGTGTGTGTATTTCTCTGTGTGTGTGTGTGTGTGTGTGTGTGTGTGTGTGAGTTTGTGTGAGTGTGTGTGGGTGTTTGTCTATGTGTTTGTGTGTGTATGTTTCTGTGTGTGTGTTGATGAGATTGAGTATACATGACTTATCGTGAGTGTGTTTGAATTGTGGTTTTGTGGTTGAGATTTCGACCCTTATCACCTCCATGCTTTCTCTGTTTCAGTACACATCCCAAACCTCTCTGAGTTGGAATTATAGTAACAATTTGACCATAATTGTTTTAAATGTGCAGTTATTTACAAAATGGTATTAATTATATCCACATGTATGCGTGTGTGTTTGTGTGCTTTCGCATCTCATTCCCACTGTCACAATTTTTGCTAAAGTCTGCAATATTTAACCCAGTGAAGGTTAATCAGATTGTGAATGTTAGATGCCACAGGAATGAGGAATGTAATTGTGTGTAATTTTAGCATCTTGTTTGAAATTCCCTGTTTTGTTGGCTTTAGAGAGTGTGTCCAGGGCTCAGTGTGCAATAAATGCTTGGTAAATGTTGTGTTTTGTGATACTGAAACATTTCTGTCATGGGCTGCTGTAATGCACTGCGAATGCTTGCAAGACAGAGTGCCCAGCACTGGAATTAGTCTGGCTAGATAAAGCTTTTCAGCCAATGTGGTGTAGTATAAAAACAGAACCCTTAACAGTAAAAACCCTGCATTATTCACTCTACTTCAGAGATTTAAAGCAACCACTAACAAAGATCTGCTTGCAATTATTTTCAAGGACATTGATTTACAGTTAAATTAACAGTTCAACAAAAAATAGCTGCTTGATACAGCATGCATAGACATTTTAGACAATTTTATTTAACTCTTTTCCATCATGGCTGACTGTACAAATACCCATAAAGACATTTGGTATAGAGAAACCCCAGTCACCTGTGCAGAAGTCTGACCTGAACCCAAATGAACACTTTTGGAACAAATTGGATTTTCTGCATTTTTGCCCAGGATCAGTGCTTGACCTTACAAATGGTCCTGTGATGGAGTGGGCATACATATCCACAGGCACACTCCAAACTCTTGTAGAAACCGTCTCAGAAGAGTGAAGGAGCTTTTTGAAAAATGTATCAAACATTTTTTTACAACAAGTGTTTAGGGTGTTGCCCCAGTAATTAAAAGGTCATGGGTTTAAATGTAAAATTGCAGAGGAAAATGTTCATGCTGTTGACACTGTTCATGTATGACAGAATGGTCAGTTTAATATAACAGTGTAGGTTCTCATACCCCATTTGCCTACTAGGAGTTTAAAATACACAAAGTGCAGAATAAAATATGAGTGCTGATTGCCTAGATGTCATGTGAAGAGTGTATTTCAAAATGCTGGCCCAGCATAACCCTTTACAGACTGCCAACATCTGGTGTTGACAATTCAGCATGCTGGATTTCATTCGCTTTTTTTTTTGTCTATAGCACCTGACTTGAGCATGTGTGATTTGGTGCAAAATCTACCCCAATCTGGAATTAATATAACTAGTATCTCAATTTCAAAATAGAGAAATCTTTCCTAAGCTCTTCCTAATACTCACTATGTTCTCTTTCTCTCTGTATCCAGGGCCTTTCTGGACACACATTCTCTTCACATGGACTCTGAAGGATGGCTTAAAGGTCTATATAAATGGCACATTCAACATCAGCGATGAAGTGGGCGGTCAGTCGCAGATATATGGTGACACCCACAGTGACCTAGTGATTGGAACAGGGAACAGCCAGTCTTATGAGCACTATGTTACCGGAGCCTTTGATGAGTTTGTCATTTGGGAAAGAGCTCTTTCACCCAAAGAGATCTGGCTCTACTACAAAGCAGCCATAGGTATTTTTTCTTTATTATATTTGCAGTTTGCTGTGCCTTGCAATGCTTGAATAGTGTCCACCTACATCAAATATTATTAGTCAGTTTTGGTTTTCAGTATTTCAGAAATATTTTCAACACAGTATAATTTTTTTACATTGACATGTAACACAAACACCATGTGCTGCTGTCTAGCAGCTGATTTTGTTATTAATGTATTATTTACTTCTGTAAATAATGGATGTTCTGGTAAAGGATGTTCTTTACCCCATACATTGTTGTGCCTTAATCAACCTAATTCACAAGAACATAAGTGGTCCATCTCATTTTTATACTTTTAATGTACATTACACTGCTATTTAAATGCAGTTAATCACAGTTAGTTGTTTAGTAAGTCATAGTGTTATTTGATTAATTTATCTGCTTTTTTCAAGAGGCTACAGAAAAGAGATAATTTATTTATAATTGCAGCATGCTTTTGCCATCATCACCGATAACTGATAGCTCTAGGGCCCACAATAAAAGCAGAGGAATGTTTGTTGTTGTCAATATAGTGTCAAACTGTGTGTCACATTTTAGGTTCATTTTTGCATCCAAAGCCATTTATTCTAGTCTCATCTCAACCAGTGACATAGAACATCTGCAGCAACAATCATTTCCGTTTATGCCTTTATCGGTTATGAGCATTCCAAAAAGGAAGGAGGTTTTAGTTGGCAATTTCCACATTCTCCACATTCTTCCATCACTCCCATATTCAACAGCCATGAACCGAAAACACATAAATAAATCCATCTGTAAGTCAAAATCAAACTTGCTGCGTTACACAGCTTAGTTTTTTTCAAATTTCATAATAATTCAGAGAAAAACATCCGGAGGTTCGCAGTCTTGTGCCCATGGAACCATTTTTGGTCATTTGAATTCATTTCACACAAGATTCTGGGCCCCTTTAAATCAAATTCTGGTCAGAACATAGTAACTATAAACTGTGAAAGATCATATAATTGCACCAAACAGTGCAAAGTCTAGAAAAGCCTGTGATGTTTAAATCTGATGCTTGAAATGAATGCAGGGACACTATATGAAGTTTAAACAAGCAGCTCACTGCATGTACAGTACCATGCAAGTGTCTTAGACACCTGAGATTTGAAGCGTATTCAGCTGATCTGTATGTTTTGAAAGCTAGTATTAGAATGTATACAAATAATACAGTAAATTGTGATTTTACATACGTTTGTTTGCCTAATCTTTCCTCTCTGCGTGGAAGTCGAATATTACATTATTGTTCTCATCAAATACCTCTAAAACGTGGTGCAGCTTAATCAATATTTCAGTATATTAAATCAGGAGCGGTTGCTGGAGTATCACAAATCCATTCAAAAGCTAGAGGTATCGAGGTGAAATCGTGATATTATTTAATGCTTTCTTGTTTGTTTGCATTTAATCTAATGTTGTATATTTGATGGCATAGCTTACTGCTCAGATGAATGGCTTCGAACAGAAACCTAAGACTTTTACACAGTACTGTAGATATCTGGTACTAAACTACCATCCCAGATTCTAGTGTGAGTGTAAAAGCATGGTGCCATTTTAACATCAAGTATAGTGCTGTGTACAACTGAGAAACGCCATTCTATAGCACCCTTGGCAGTTCATTGTAATGATATTGGCAATTCATTTTAATTTTAGATGTCCTTGAAGGCCACTTTGGTTTGCAAAAATGTGTTCATACATAAAACTAATATTTTAATGTTATTTTTCTCTATAATTATATGTAATATTGCACAGCACTGCATCCCTTCGTCTTTTTGACAGAATAATGCCATTACACATGAGAGTGTGTCATGCAGCCTGAGGTATTTGCAATTGGGTGGTCATAGTATTTATAATCTGAAAGTTTATCATTAACATCAGTGGCCAGAGCAGACACAGCCCATGTTTCTCTTCATCACATTTGTGTCTGTGTTCATCAAAATCTTAAGATCCCACCAAAGAGCCACAAGGCACGAATTACTGTACAGTTACGAAATGGCTTGTCCTTCTGTTCCGAAATGAATACAGCAAAATGCTTCAAAGAATATTAATCTTTTCCTATGACTTCTATCCATTATCTTAGCAAAGACTTTTGTTTGTGTCTGCATAAGAGGAAGATTTAGAGTATCTGTCGTCACTTCTTTAGCCCACAGTATAAACCCATTCAAAAAAGTCCTTTCTTGCAAAATGCCACAGGCATAGAGTTCGTATTGAAAAAGCATGGGTCCATGTTGTTGTTGAACAACTTTGAGAATAATATTTAGTATGATGGCTAATAATTGTGCCAAAAGGTGGTCTTTGGAGCAAAGCCACTTTTGGTTCCTTATAAAGATTCACAATTGATGAGCTGTTAAAGAATACCAGCATTTTTTCAGCCTAATTTCTAGCTGGCACACCTGTAGTGTAGTGTCTTTTCTAAGTTACTGGGGAAAGCACAGAGGTTATTTTAACCACAAGTGGTTGTACGGTATCACCCTAAAGAGCCAACTTTGTAGGAAAAATGTTTTTAGTCTTTTTTTTTTTTCTTTTTCTCATTTTTCCCAGGGCACTGTATATAAACACATTGCCTTGCAGGAGTAACTCCTGGCCATATTCATCCAAAATCCTATTACTGTTCTCCACAGAAAGACAAATCCAGCAGTTCCTTCAGTAATGCTTGACTATAATGAGGCCCCTAGCGTGGAGGTGTATTTAGAGAGCTACTCTGCCAGTAGGGCTGTAAACTCCCTGTCTGTAATTGGCCATCTGTGTTCTTGTATGGAAATGCTCATTGCATGGGCCAAGACAGGAAGAGATATCAGTGGCATATACCTCCCTGACAGGTGTGGAGGATTTTCTCTCAATTTGAGATTTGTCTGTAAAAGTTATGTTTCTTTTGTATTTATGAATGGCATTAAGCTCTTATGAAAAAGCCTAAAAAGTGTTCTTTAGAGTGATACCACAGGAGAACCAATATTTGAGCTGTTCAGTGCAGGCCAGAGTAAATCACATTGGTTCTGCAAAGAACCTTTCTAAGGCTTAGGTTTTTAAATTAATATGAGAGAATGAAGATCAAAGAACCTACATATAATTTTACGAGTCTGCACAAGTTACTAGTTTTTCTTGGAACTGTACATCCAAGTCAGAAACATTGTTGGGAATCTTTATTTTTGAGGACTTGCAGGGTAGTGATGTAGCATATGTTTTCAGATCTAATCCACATCAATTTGTATTGGTCATGTTTTACAGTGAATTTAATATGCTTCCCTATGCAGTTACCATCACATTTCAGGCACTCATTTTATTCTCAGTTTTCAAAATCAAACCCTGACATTTAAAGTATATATTTCTCACTAATCAAACAAAAAATAAAAAGTGTGCTTTTTTTGTTCTGTTTGTTTACGGCAGGTGACAATGTTTTTTTTCTTCCAACTACTGAACCTCCAAATGATGTCCACCCTACTGCTGACGCTAATGGCCTGCAGGTATGTGATTATATGGTAAAGTCATCATCATTGTGTCTACTTTGAGATCTATGCTGAGTGACAGTGTAAAATACGCTGTAAATCTTTTAATGTAGGAGACTGTATAAGGACCAGATATTCATCAGGACACTGTATGCCCAAAATGCATCGATGTAGAGAATGGAAGTTATGCCATTTTATCAGTATTACTGTCATATTTTCATAATTGCAAAATTATGTGTTGTTACTTCAAAACATTATTTAGCCAAATAATCAACCTAAAGCACTCACTCTGTTCTTCCAGCTCTAATGCTTTCCAATAATGGCATTGGGACTGATTAAAAAGCGTTTTTATGTACAACCAAATTTAAGGACTTTTATTCATTTCAACTAATTTATAAGAACATTTTAAAATTCTTTTGTGTTTAGAAAGCCATTGCAAGTCAGTGTGTTTTGAGAGCTGATGTTAGTGTAGCACACTGGTAAGGTTCGAGTTTTTTGGGTTAGCAGTTTTGGGTCTGGTGACTTCATTTGACTGACTGTAAATTAGTCTGGGCATTCAGGCACTGACAGATCCACCATGCCCTCCTACCATGCAGAGGAGAGGGAGTTTTATAGTGCCCATTTTACAGACTCTCAAACTGTCCTCCATGACTTTTCTCATCATCAGCCATCGAATAAGGTACACACAACGACCTACACTACACATTTGTTTCCATAAAATGTCAGGACATGGGTTTATACATGACCTATATGTATTATTTATATGGGTCAATATCTAATAATGCCACATATATTCTATTTATGTAAGTATCAATATGTAGTAATATTATGCCTCACATGTATTACATATACACACGTGGACAAAATTGTTGGTACCCCTGAAATATTTCTAGAAAATCATGTATTTCTCCTAGAAAAGTATTGCTTTAAGACAAGTTTTGATATCCACGTGTTTATTCCCTTGGTGTGTATTGGAGCAAAACAAAAACAGGAAAGAAAAAAAGCAAAATTGACATAATATCACACAAAACTCCAAAAATGGGCTGGACAAAATTAATGGCACCCTTAAGTTAATATTTGGTTGCACATCCTTTGGAAATAAAAACTGAAATCGGTCTCTCCCTATAACCATT
>JBBMFX010000016.1:401603-413039 GCA_037832545.1 Rhabdalestes septentrionalis | reverse complement strand
TATTTATCTATTTATCTATTTGTTTTTAGCTGAAAATTTAACCCTTTCAACACAAACAGTTCTGTTCCTCAGAACTTGATCCTGACTGTGTGTATGTGCGTCCTGTCTTGGTTGGTGAGCTGTGGTATTGTTCCCCCTATTGGGAACTGGGAGTGGCCCTGCCCTTTCTCATCTGGTTCTGCTTAATGCTAACACACACACAAGAGTGTTATGGAATAGACCAAGGCTGCAATAAAGCAGAGCAATGAGATTCTGTCACCTCTTTAAACACACACACACAGCCCAGCACAGTATAGGTCAACACTATTAGATTTTTAGACATTTGTTGTGTCGGCAACATTTTTGTGCGTGCATTTGAATTGGCTGGCACAGGAAAGCTAAGGTGTTTTAATTTAAATGTTTGGTTTTCTTTCAAATCACTTGGAAGTACATTTTTTTGTGTACTTGTAGGCCTATTCTTCTCTCATTTTCAGTTCAGTGCAAAATTCCGGTGCATACCTGAAGTGAGGAGAAGAGAAAACGAATGTGAACTGGAAATAAAAAATCTAATCAAGTGAGGAAAGAAGGATAGGAAGGAGAAAAAAATAGAGAAAATAGAAGAGAAGGAAAGAGGACCAGCTAGAGAAAATGAAGAGGGAATGAAGAGAAGACAGGTATAGGAGATGAGAAGAAACGAGAGGCAAGGGAAAGAGATGATAGTCTTGAAGTGTGGTCTTTAAAAAGTGTCCAATGGCACTTAATTGTCTATGGCTTCATATTTCATTCTTACATTTTGCATAGAACAAACCATCTCCACTTCATTTATGATCAGAGAGTGCAAAAACTGATTGAGAAACAGGTCTGCTGAATGTTTTGTGTGTTTTCACGCCTGCATAAACTACAGATTATTTGTGTATACAAACCTTTGCCAAGTAATTCGGTTATGGAAACAGTGTTTTTTTTTTTTTTTATTCACGATCAAAAATTGGCCAAGCTCTAATGACCACATATACATTCCTCCAGCCATTAGCTCAGAGACTCCAGGGACCAAGATCACATCTCACCAATGACCTGGAAAAACTGAGCAACCTTCGCTGAAAAAACACGAAAAGAGAGAGGTCTTTCACAACAATACCAATTCCTCTTTCACTCCCTCTGCTCCTTAAATCTCTTTGTTTCTTTGTCCAGCCCACACATACTCACATCAACTAATGCTCTGTCCTCATTTGGGCAATGATTATCCTCTTAGCTAGTGTCCCTCAACCACCCAAAACCATCAGGCATTAAACATAATCTCTGTAGAATAAAAATTTTGCTTTGATGATTTATGCTGGCACAGCTCCGTTGTTAATTGCCTCGTTAAGCACCACTAATCTCCCACAGAGCTAATCAGGGCACAGAAGATTAGGAAAATACCAGGAGGAGCATCTGGGTTATTACTTATTTCCAGTGTTTAGAGCTGACATGGTGTATATCCATTTGATATGATTATTCTAAAACTAAAATTTATGTTTTTTCCCCTGTAAAAGACAGAGAATATTAAATATATAAAAATAATGGCAAATTGTTCACTGGTTACACCAGTCAAGATATTTTCATATGGAAAATGCACAAAAACTTTGAACTGTGACATTGAATAATGCTAAAACTGATGCCACAAAGCTAAGGAACTGCATAATAGCCGTGAAGAGTCTGAGCCATTAAGATCTGGATTGATTTAGAATCTGTCCTAATTTAGTTTGCCTCCATAGTCTGTCCTCATGGTTGATAGTAATACCCTTAATAACTTCCTTCCGTAACTAGGAGCCAAAATGGCCAGATCTGACTTATAACACTTACAGAGTCTGATTGGCTGATTTTCAAAAAGCTCCCTCCCACTGCTTAGGTTGACTTTAATGCCAAGTTTGAGAGCCAGACCAGCTCCAGGGGAGAGGCCAACTACTCCGGACATCCATATTCTGTCCACTTCAGCCCGCTTCCTTTTTAGTGTTAGCCCAGCTCTAGGCTCTGCACACTTAAACTAAATCTTCATTTGCTGTAGCTAATGCTCATTTACCCTTAATATCTTTGTGTATTTTAGCCCGCTGTTCATTTTCTAGGTAGTAGCTAAGTGTCCAGGTGGTGGTTTGTCTGGTGCAGTGGATAACAGAAGTGCCTTCCAAGCAGAGCCCTGGGGTTCTGTTCTTGTCTCATCACATGACGCTACACTAATAAGAGGCCTTGGGTCTATGACTACATTTACTTACATCTTTATTACTGTAAGTTGCTTTGGATAAAATAGATGTGACTAAAATGTCTGTCATGATAGATACAGGGCCTAGCTGTGTTGCGCAGGTGTGACGAGTAGTTCATTTACTAACAATTTTACTCAATAAAACACCTTCATCCTATATAACACCTTTCAAAATGAGGTATACTTGATATGTTTACATTTGAGTTAAGCTGTCAGAAATTGTTCAAAATACAGTTGTGTTGTGACTTACTAGTAACTGAATCCCTTTGTATCTTCTAGTGGAGATATACATTAAGAACTATGGATTAGGGCTGATTCCACAGTAGTGGACCTGTGAAGCCAGGTGATACTGTATTTCCTGGAATTGGAGGCTAAATTCAGCCATTTTCTTCTTTACTCAGGTTATTCCAGATGCTGATTAGAGACTGAGAGACTAGTTTTTATAGATGGCTGGACAGAAAGCCAAAAGTTGATCTGCCCTATTTAACCTATGAGAGACTCTTTGGCTTGAGTGACTCTCACTCAGTTTCAGATAAACACTGCCACAGTGATATACCGTGTTTTGCTGTATTGCTAGGCCTCGTTCACTAAGGCTATGAAACGCTTATCGTCATCTTGCACCTAGCTTCCACAAAAGGGAGTAGCACAGAAACACGAATGCTTGGCAGGCTGCTCAGCTCTGATAGGATGGATATGGGTCAACAAGTTGTGAAATGTAATGACCTAATGTGTCTGTATGAGTTATGTGTTATTTTTAAGAAAGTGTTTTCACCCCTGATACTCTCATCTGTTTCAGAGTAAAGAAAAGCAGCTTCAGGCTTTGAATGAAAGCAACAAAGTCTTCCTCTACTGTGCCTTCCTGGACTATAGGTGGGTCTCACCAACAGTTATGAAAAATGTTTTTAGATACAAAGCATGTGCTATGATTCACTCATTTACTCACATTTAGCAGAGAGATATCTTCTGCAAGGGGGTTAGGTGCATCATAAGAGCAGCACTTTCAGTGACAATGTGTGTCAATGTTAAAAGTAAAATTTTTCTTACTCTTTTGGGTGATATTTGTTACAGCAGCAACAATTAGTTTTTCTGTAAAAATGATACACTGTGAGCCCCTCTAATAGAGCCCATTCTACAGTTGACATGTGTGGTTTATAGATGGTTTTGTGGTTTATTTTTCATGCATTACATACTGGTGGCTATTGGAGTATGAGCACACCTGAAAACACTGCCTAAAACCTTATTTTTCCTGTAAAGCATCACACACTAGACAAGCTAAACCATAACAAATATGTCCTATTTCAAAAAAAGATTTTTATTCCAGAACAAATCTCTGTTTTGTCTATTCGTGTTGTAGCAGAGTTTTGGATGGATCAAATGCATATTTTATTTATTAAGGAGTCTTCTGCAAGGAGAAGGACAAACCTGAGGAATCACTTAGGCCCAATAACCGCAGCCAAATTTGGGAGCAGTGGAAAGCCATAAATCGTTAGGAACACGGCATGTTTGATTTGGAGTGAAACCTGCTTCCTTACTCTCTCCCGCTGTCCTGTGGGCCCATTTAACAGAATTCCATTCAAACAAGATGGACAGGAGGGAAAACTGGGCAGGAACTGTCCACATTAAAAGATACAACTGGACCTCTTATTTAGATAACACAAAATGTGCACAAAATCTTACACTGAGGCCTATAGTCAGGTTTTCATTCTAATCAGTGAAATGTAAGTTTGTAATGTAGTTTTAGTCTTGCCTAATATGCTCTTTTATCTTGCTTAATAAGCTCTGAGATTGATGCCCTCTTGTGAACACATGGTTTTAATATTTAAACATTTGCCTGTTAAGCTGTGACAGTAATCCTAATTGCACTATTAACTCTCTGAGACAGTGATTCAAAAACATATTTCTGAATATTTAACGTGAAATTTTCACATTTCCCTGATGTTTAGCCATCATAACAACACTATAATATTACAGATGACCATGCTTAATGGGTAACTTGTAACATCTACAATGAGTTGGTTTGAGTTTAAATATTAATGATGAGAAAATGCTGAAATCAAAACATTATTCATCTTGCTCAAATATTTTATAATCACTTAATAAAATGTGATTTTGTGATTTAATTTGAATTTATGCTGTTATACTTGAGTACTTTGCTACTCATAAGCAGATATTTCTGTTTTGTAGGATGCAAAACTGTAATAAGGGGATTGCCGATGCATGGTCAGTGCAAAATAAGGTCAAGCGTCTAATCACGTACTGTTTAGTGTCAACCATTACTGGATGTTTGCTTATATAAAGAAGCACTGGCATGTATACTTGAACTTTTAAGTCTGTTTAAAATTTGAGGCCTACTTTTCTGCCTGCTAAAAACATTGAGACAAAGATTTCCAACACGTTAAACATCTGGGGGGTATTATTAATTCTATATCCAAACACAGACTGTAATGTGTGTTTTTTCAGCTCTAAGGAGGGTGTATGGTCTAACGAGGGATGTATGAGAACTGGAGGAAACCTGTCCTACTCTATCTGTGTGTGTAACCACCTGACCAACTTTGCCATCCTCATGCAGGTTGTTCCAGTTGAGGTGAGAACAAGTCAGTATCTTAATGTAGACTTTTTATGCTGTCAATAATGATGATCTTTTCCCTGCTTCAATCTGAAATGATGCAAGGTAAGACTAGAGTATTGTAAAATTCTAAACTCTGTTTGCCTGAGCAACTCTCAAGTTATTTCAACCCTTACAACTCAGAGCATGTTAGTAAACTCTGAAATAGAAATGGTCTAAAAAAGTATTAAACTGGTGTATAAAACTTGCACTCCTTCACAGTTACAGTTTGCTGCTTTTTCACTCCCTCTGTGGATTTTCACCATCCACTTGTGGGGGGAGACTATTCTGAAAGTTCTCCCAGATTAAAGAATTCTCCCTTATTCAAAACATTCTCCCTTATTCGAAAAGTGGTTATTATTAAATGTTGTAAAAATTACAATAACATTGGTTCTATGTGACATAATGCCTTGCTGCTCGTGTTCTAATATTTAAAGTTCTCAAAATAAAAACATTTGTTAGTTAATGAGCACTGAAACTTTTTATGTATTGTGATACTTTGTAATGCCCAGCATTATATAGTTTGGAGCATTCTTTTAGATATATTTCACATTTCTTATCTTGACAGTACGTCTTCTTGGTGCTTATTTAAAAACATATTTTCTTCCTGGTGAACCAACAAGCCCAAATAACTCTGTCCCATTCATTTGCCCTAGCAGCAAACAGATGTGGCTAGGGGTTGAGCCTCAGTGGTGCACCGCCACAGCTGGAGCAGGGTTGGGCTGGGGATCTAAAGGCCCATGTGGGGAAAGAGAGGGCAACAGGTTTTGCTTGTGGTCTTCTTGGGGATATTTGTGGCTGAGCAACTATCAAATGTAGTTCACTGGGCCTCTGTGGACTCTATAAACATGGGGCTGGAATATTGTATGATGATTAAGGAGACTATATTTCATTGCACTAATATTTTAGGATAGCAGTTCTCTAATAGATAACTGGTACAGATCACTGCCTCTAGCTGTGAAAACCTCACCCACAGCTTTAGAATGCTTCTGTTTGAGTCATATATTGCGTTTGAAGATGATTCTTCCCCATCTTCTCTCTATTTGAAGCCTGGCATGTAGCTATCCTTTTGTCTTGGAACTATCATCATACAAGGTTTAATCATTTCTAAGAATTGATAAATGCATGTAAATTTTTTCTCTCTCACATCACAGAGATTCTAAACCATTTAAGAATTCATTTAAGAATTTTGTTTGTTAATAGAAGAACTTTTATTATAATGTATATGTTATTAAACGTTTTGCTGTTAATGCAGATGTGAGAGATTTTAAGCATTCAAGATTTGTTCCAACATCTTTTTTGTTTGTTGGCATCAAAACAATTGAAAGAAGTTATACTAGTGCCACACATTTCCATGCAGTTTTTTTATTTGTTACATTTTTAACCTGTATTTTTCACATGTAGATTCACTTACAACATCTTTTGACAGTGGCTCCTGTCAAAGGACGGGAGACTGAAAATCAGTAGTTGAAGTCAATGTAATCTAGATAACTGGGTGAATTTTAAAAAAGACGTTTTAAAAAAGAACCAAACTATGATGTCAAGAAAACTGGGTGAGGTTATCTCCAAAACAACAGGTCTTGTCAAGGGATGCCAAGATTCACTGATGTGTTTGTGAAGCAAAGGCTGGGAAGTCTGGTCCAATCCCACAGAAAACCTGCTGTAGTATAAACTGCTGAAAATGTAGATGTTTACTAGTAGTAAGTAAGGTGTCAGAAAACACAGTGCAGCACAGCGTGCACAATAGGCACTATAGTCCATGCCAACTCTGTCCACTAAAGCACTCATATTGGGCACATGATCCTGAGAAGTGGACCAGGGAGCAGTGGAAGAATGTGGGCTGGTCTGATTAGTGATGTTTTCTTTCAACTCAGTTTTAGCTTTTCTTTGAGCATTTGTTGTGCAGAAAGCTTGGTGCGTGTATGTGTAGCCCTTTTTTGAGCTCGCTTTTTCAGACATTAAGATCAAGTCACTCCTGGGATCTTAGCAGAAATCACTCTGGCCTGTTCCTGAGTCAAATGCTTTACTGTGTTTTGACTAGATGATGAGCCAAGAGCATGTAGGGCTAAAAAGTTATGATTGGCTAAAGAGTGCACTAAATCTGCCCTCAGCTCAGAGAGGAGGAAATCATTTGGAAAAAGTTTAGAAGGAGTGATGCGGTACATTTTGTATCTGGTTCATTTGAAACTCAGTGTTGTGTGTGAACATGTCTCAAAGGAGATCTGAGTGTGTGGGCTGAGCTCAAGAGGCCAGAGGAGAGAATGGAGATGGATAGTCAGCTTGTAAATAACAACTGCTTAGGAGCAGCAGCATTACTCATTAATGCTGGTTAGGTCTGCATCATATTGATTTAATTAGGAGAGTTAAGGAGGGCACTGTCAACAGTGAACTCCTTTACACAGAGAGATGGCGCAATGACCATTTTCCATTTCCTACCCATTTAGTGATTCAGGTAAATAAACAAAAACTGTAATTTTAGCAAAATACTTATCTATCAACTCATTGTTTATTATTTTGCTATTAGGCAACATGTGATCACAAGGCCTTACTTTATCATACTTTACAATATGACTTCACAATATGAATGACAACAAAATATATTTTTTTCTTATTTCAGGTTATATTTGATAAAGAATCACTTTCATTATTTTTTTTTTCAAATTCTGGACCAAAGAAATAATTTTACCAGTTAAATTGATACTGCAAATCAAATAAGTGCCAATTGTGAACAGAAACGGAAAAGCCAATGACTACAGTGAGCAAGTACATTGGTCCAGGTGTATCTCATCTTAATCTTGTAGCTTGTTTAGTAACATGTTAATAAGATCACGGCTGATTTCGCTGAGAGTTTTCTTTTCCAAGGCTTTAATTAGCTGTGTACTGCAGTCCGAGGTACAATCTTCCTCTCCCTTTGCTCCTCTAAACCATGGAGAGATATTCTAATCTCCCCATAATCACAAGGCAAGAGGCAGAGCTCGACTCAAGCCTTGTTATGGGAATAACTCTGCTGTGAGACCCCAAATATGCCACTACATACTAACATAACTTAGGGTGATGTACCAAGTTATGAAATTTAGGTTTATTGTCATTCTTGCCATGTACAGTGCAGGATAGGACTGTGCAAAGAAAATGAGAAAACAAGAAAAAACGAAAAACAGGACAAGACAGGACAAGTGAGCAAATATTCACAATAGTTCTGCTTATTGGTTCTTTTTAGCACACAGAAAACAATTCATCAAGATCAGAACTGCCTTTGCTCAAATGTAACAACACCTTATGTCACGTCCTCTTTATATCTCTCAAATTCTGTGGCTGTGTTTTTGCAAAAATGGATGCAGAAAGTGGACGACTGTGAGGATATAAACCAGAGAAGCAGTTTTCTGCTAGAAACAGAATAGAGGCCTAGGAAATAGTGGTAGAATCTCTGGGGTAGCTGGTGACAATTATGAGAAATAACCATTTGCAATGCCACACAAGGAAACACCAAACCAACAGGACATTTTGTGCACACAAGACATCAAGGCAGCTCTGAG
The DNA here is from genome assembly GCA_037832545.1 of Rhabdalestes septentrionalis. Lineage (NCBI taxonomy): Eukaryota > Metazoa > Chordata > Actinopteri > Characiformes > Alestidae > Rhabdalestes > Rhabdalestes septentrionalis. The sequence goes on along the minus strand of JBBMFX010000016.1, from coordinate 404,689 downwards.
TTGACTTGCTCTCTGCTCAGAGAGTTCATGTTATCTTCACATGAAAACGGCACAGTCTATTATGAGTATTCTATGTCTGCTAAAGTACATTGTTTGTACACTTAATTTAAGATGTCCCTATTGCTGTTTTCAGACCACTGATTTTTAGACAGACACTGAAAATAGGATTACATTTAATTTAACTATCCCAGAATGAACTAAAAGCTATCTAGTTGCTATAAATTTACTGCAGTCTCTAATTACATTCTAAAACATCATCGCATTGTCACTGTTTAGTCCATGTCTCTCTAGTTTTCCAGTCTTGATGTTAGTTTTACACCATCAATAGACAAGACTGTTGTGAAATTGACAAAAGTCTGTGTCTGAAACCTAACAGTAAAAAAAAAAAACAGGTAAAATCTGTCTTGGCCTTTTCTGTGCCTCAGCATGAAAATAGTGTTGAGAATGTTCAAAGCAGAGACTGTAGTCCACAAAAATTATTTTATTTCAGCAGGAAAACTGATTGATATTTTACTGTCAACAGCAACGACTGGATTTGTAGAAGTACTCTGGGCTAAGAAATGTTGATTTTTCATGCAGTGCTACCATTAGAACCTTTTTTCCAAGCTATTTGTAGTGATGATTTGGACAAATGTTAAAGTCAGCCATCTTTGGTATTAAAAAAATTACATATCAAAGCCAGTGAGTCAGTGAAATGTAACCTTGGACTTCACAATCAAAGCTGAAATTGAATGCCAGTCTTTTTTGGCTCAAGGGCTTCCAAAAATAATAACTGCTTAACTCCCTCAGTGCCTCAGAATGCTGGGGATGGTCTACCTGTTTCTTGCTGTAAAAACAAATCAGCAGTTGGACATGTTTTTTTTTCAAGCACAGTCTGTTCAATCTAGGTGCAGTATGCAGTATTCTTCAAATTGTCCTCAGTTTATTTCAGTGTAGAACTGAGCTGAAAACGGCAAAGAATCAATAAATATGAGGCAAAAATAGGTAACCTTAAATATTCTCTCTTGGAAAACATTGTAAATGTGTGAAGTCATACATGAAAACACCACAGTACGTTGTGCACAGCATGAAATTCTTACTCAAATCCATTCCCAAGTGAAGCAGCGAGCAGCCAGGAACACAGCAGCCAGGAACACAGCACCCAGGAAGCAGAGTGTAGGAATGGTACCTTTATCAACATTACACCAAACGTGCCATTAACGGTCCTGAGATTTGAACCCAGGACCTTCTTATTGCATGGGCAATTCTTTAACCTGAGGACGCTTCAGCCCCACTGGTTAATGCTAAGGAAACATGAGACACTGGCATAAATCGATGAGGAAAACTTCTTACTACTAAGACAATAGGAGTTTATCTCAGACCACCAAGACAGTATGGGAGCAGACATGAGTGTAACACAAGGAGTACGAATGATCGTTGATGTTGACCACACAAACAGCTCGATCGACTGGATAGACAGACACACCATGGGGAGGGTACACAGTGACTAATCAGATATGCAATGCAATAATACCTGGGTTAACACATAAAAGGAGATACCTGGAGACACAAGGGAAAGCCTAACTAGGTATTCACTGGGAGAGCAGGGAATTGTACTGCCTGGCAACGCACCAAGCCAAAGCAAACCTACTTGTGGACAACCTAGTGTGGCAGGGAAACCCCAGCTCAGTAGTCCGGTGACTATTACCACGGAGGATGTTTCTTTTTAATCATCAATCATGGCAAACATTTCCAATATAAGGGAAACACTGCAGGCTGTTTTTATAATACAAAAATATTGTTAAACATTTAAGGTTAATTCATTTCATTAATAATCAGTAGTAGTCCCATACAAATTCAACAAAATTTGTGCTAGTGTGCAATGTTTAGTTGAAGTCCTTTTGCTTAGTAAGACTGTATGGGACTGATAATCATCCTGCTGGGCAAGCAGCACACCACAATTTGTTTCACTATGCGCATGTACTTGATAGTCCTTAGAATTCTGTGCATAATGTTGATTCTCACAATAAGTTAGGGTTTTTGTGAGAGACTTAGTGTATGTCATACATATGGTGTTTGTTTAACTTCAGACATTTTTGGGATAGGGAGGCAATTATATTGGGGTGATAGACACACCTCATTTTGTGTTTTCCATGTAATGGTCTCATTGTGTACAGGTGTGCCTTATATTGGGGCAAATACCAAAAGAAAACCTTTTTCAATGTGGCATCAATTTCAACATTCTGTGGGTATAAAAAGCTGGTATTGTCAGTAAGTTTTTCCGGGTTCATCATTCAAACAGCCATGAACAAAAGATGTCACTTAACGGACGAGCAGCATCACCTGGACATGTCGCGCCTTTGGGTCGGTGGCAGGCAGTAAGATGTTGCTCGTGAACTTGGTGTGTCTCAAAGTGTCATCAGCAGACTTCCATCAAGACACAGAACTACTGGCAGAGTTCATGACACACCCAGGAGTGGAGCCCCAGTAGTGACAGACCACAACAATGACCAGTAGCTAAGGATCTATGCACTCAGACATTGTCATGCAACGGCCACACAGCTGCAGGCCCATTTACGAGATGTGAGGGGTACTCAGGTTTCCAGACAAACCATTCGTAAATGACTCCACTGCTTTGGCTTGAATGCTAGAAGACCAATGCAGGTGACTCCACTGACACCAAGATATCGCCGTGAAAGTTTGCAGTGGGCACAAGACCATGTGACCTAGACAATGCAGCAACGGTCTACCATCCTGTTCACTGATGTGTGTCGGGTCACCTTGCACAGAAATTATGGTTGTCGGCTTTGCTGGAGAAGGAGAGGTGAGCGATATGCTGAGGTCAACATGGTCCCCAGGGTTTGCTTTGGTGAAGGAGGGGCAACAGTCTGGGCAGGCACCATCAGTCAGTGCAAAACAGATTTTTTTATTGTACATGGCTCAGTCACTGCACATTCTTACCTCAAAGACATCTTAGAAGCCATCATCATCCACCAATTCTGCCAGCACACCCCCAACTTTCTGTTCATGGATGATAATGCTCCACCACATCGTGGCAGAATTGTTGCAGCTTGACTTCAGGAAGTTGGAGTGCCTCATGTGGTCTG
>JBBMFX010000016.1:317617-343055 GCA_037832545.1 Rhabdalestes septentrionalis | reverse complement strand
TGTATGTGTATGTGTATGTGTATGTGTATGTGTATGTGTATGTGTATGTGTATGTGTATGTGTATGTGTATGTGTATACAGGGCACCCCAGCAGACGTGCTGTATAAGGGCACCATTACTCGACTGATCACTGAGGACAGTCCCACCAGAGACAGAACTAGAGAGGAAAACCCAGCCAAGGGACATGTTGTGTATGAGGGTATTAGTGGACACATTCTCTCTTATGACCGTAAGTCTCTGTCTGTTCTACAATTAAAAAAACTTAACTTGTTTAAAATTTTTTTTTTATATCTCTTGCAAAACCATACTGATTCCATACCCATTATTCTGCCAAATACTAATGGTCCAGTTTAATGTCTGTAGGGACTCCAAACACTAAGGAGGACGGTAGAGGGGATCTGTTGGGATTGAAGAGGTCATATGACGTCATGGAGGCTGGTATTTCTCGAGTGCTGCCGCTGCGGGACTCCCTAACCACTGCTGAGGGTCAGTGCAAACCGGAAACTCCAGGAACCAGAATGCCTTCGGTTTTATTTATTTATACATTTATCTACAAACCTCTCTCCTCCTTCCCTTGTGTAGGTCTGATAGGCAGAGCAATGCCTCAGGAGCGGGACAGTCCTCATTCTCATCACATCCGTGGATCTATCTCACAGGGTGAGTGCTCCAAGATTTGGAATTATGATTCCTGGAAGTTGTTGTGAACATTAAAACTCATTTTCACTGCTTATACTGTACAGTTACTTAACCTGATCTGTGGTCGTGTTTACCTCATTATAAAATGTGTAAAAAATCAACAACCCCCAGGTATTCCCCGGCATGTGGAGCCCCAAGATGAGTACGTACGGAGGGATGCTAAGCAGCTGAAACGTGACTCGCCATCCCCCCGTGGCCCCAGCCTTGGTTCAGACTCCCTTAAGGGCCGAACACATGATAGCATGGTGCCCACCGTTAAAGAGGGGGGCCGTTCCATTCACCTTATTCCACCAGAGGGTGTGATGATGAGCAAACCACCTAAAGAGGGCTCCATCACACAGGTCAGTGCCTGAGCTTTTAACCCTTCAGCGTATAGTGTCACACGGTGGTGCTGCCTGACTTCTTTACCTTTATGTATATCGTCACGATGGTCTGTCTTTGAATGTTCAGCAAAAAACATTCTAACTTTCTGTTGATGTAACATCTTAAAGTGTTACAATGTTAATGAAGATTCAGGATCACAGCTGATACATCATCATCTTTACATTTGGAGTGAGAAATGAGTCCAAGGTTTAAAGGGCAGACCCTTAAATTTGTGCGCAGTATGATCAGTGTTTGTGTGTTGTCTTTTCACAGGGTACTCCTCTCAAACAGGAGCCGGCAGGTTCCTCTAAGCGCCATGATGTTCGCTCCATTATAGCCAGCTCCCCAAGGCCATACTCCGGCCTGCCTCCCCATCTTGAGTTGCGGCCAGAGCACCGGGGGTCTGAGCGCGGACGCTATGATGACCCGAGCCCAAAATCCCGCCCCAGTGCAGTGGTTAGCACTTCCAGCTCTCTGGCTCGCGCATCTCCGTTGTCCCTGGCATCCGAGCAGGGTGGAAAAGCACATCACAGCCCTGTGGGTTATGATGAGCACAAACGGTCCAGTTACGCCTCACACAGAGGATCTCCTCTGTCCAGCAGAGACACCCCACAGAGACCACATGAAGGTATAGCATACTAGCACACATTTTAATTAGAGATGCACTTATCAGCATTTTTGGGGCCGATCACCGATTACCGATCACCAAGATCATGATCTGCCGATTGCCGATCAATGCCGATCACAGAACTGCAGGGGAATGGGAATCTTTTATCTATAGTCTAGCAGAGTTTGCACCATTTGTAGAAATGAAACTAACTCAATTAACTATATTGAATAAAAAATCCTGTAGAAATAGGCTACAGTCAAGTGTTTATTTTAGAAAATGAGAACTTAAGGCTATTGTAGGACGTCTTTCCCAAATAAGGAAGAGTAACTTAAAATTATTCCAAACAAAGAGGGGTCAGGCAGACCAACACACATCAGATCAGCTTAATGGGATGTAGCCTCTTAATACACTGATTAAATTTTATAATTGGCAGCAAAATGTAAAACTTGTTACACCAAAACTGGCTATTGCCACAAAGGATAGAACTATGGCAAGTGTTTTTTTCTGTTATTATTAGGAACGTCTGATGTAGTTGAGGAACCAACTACATCAGATCCAAAAAATATAAAAATGTAAGCTCCTATAACCCAAAGGAATTCCATAGTTCTGAACGTGACGTCTTTCCACCTCGTACTATCGCTTTATGGTTCATGTCGTTTTAATGCATCACTCACAGTCGACTGGTTGAGGGATGAGGATGATGTTGCTTCGGCTGGTTTAGTTTCTCATACTCCACATGTTCAGCTGTATGGCGTATTTATTAAAATGTCGTTGCTTGCTTCCACCTCGAGGAATTTCATCACGACACGACATACATTGTAACGGCATACTTTACGTCTTTATCGGACACTTTGAAAAACTTCCAGACGGGAGAACTGATAAGCTCCGCCCTGCTGTTGTTTACCTGTGTGCCGAGCTGCATGTGTGAAAAACTCGCGTGAGTAATTTACGTCTAGCGATTGGCTTTTTTGATAGGCGGTTTTGGGGTTCACCTATCAAGCTATTTTTAGCCAATATCGGCCGATCATGATCGGTGGCTGATCAATCATCACTAATTTTAAATATTGTTTTCAAATTATTTTAGAGATGTATATTTTATAAGTATTTGCACTTTAAAATCTGGAGCCATGACGTCTTGTTTCACTGTTTACATGTATATAGCTGATGGCAAAATTTACTGATTTTGACTTCAGTAGCGGATTTTATTTTGACTTCAATATCCAGAAATTGCCTAGTTCTAAATATACTAGACTTCAACCAGAAAATGCTGTGGAAATGAACGAAATTACTGCTGAAGTAGTTTAATACTCACAGAAATAGGGGTTTGGAGTTGTTCTCTATCAAGTCAGTTAATGCATGCAATGCAGACATACATTTGATTTATTTCCATTATTCCATCCAAACGCTAAATTTTCCTAGATTATAGATTCAGGGACTACAACTTAAACGATTTCTGGCAGAGATCCAGAAAGAGTGGAATGAGGGAGGACTCCTGCCTCATTCCACTCTCCTCTGGATCTCTGCCAGATCCTTGAATCTTCCCTGCCAGTGGTCAAGTCTACAGTCTTCCCCATATTGAACCTGAGACCATTGAACCAAAGTGAAGCAATTTTTTGACACCTGGGAAAACCTGTGCAGGTGCTTAGAGTTTAGTAGATGAGTTTTAATTCCTGTTTTCATGGGTTTTATGAGCTGGAAGCCCAAAATATGTACAAATAAACAACAAAGTACCTGAAGTCGTTTAAGTTGTTGGCCCTGAATATTTAATCTATGAAAGTTAACGTTTTTCCATGATATTCAATTTTTTTGTAAAGGGTCTGTAGATAATGATATTGCACATAAGTAGTCAAATACGTGACTCAGGTAATGATACAAGTAGACTTCTTTTGCTATTACTATTACGATTTCTTGAATGGTCACATCAGATTGATAGATAATCTCTGATGACCTCCCACTCTGCCTCAGGTTCTGCTAAGGTTCCTCAGCAGGAGAGGAAGTCCACCCCCACTCCTCGTGAGGTGAGTTCCACCAAGTCTCCTCTGGCTGGTGTGACTGAACACCCTGCCTCCCTCGCCTCCTATGAGAGGCTGTTACAAGGACTCGGAGCAGATATGTACCGTGGTCAGATCCACCTGCCCTTCGACCCTGCCACACCCCGGGGAATCCCCATAGACCCAGGTAACACACACTCTTATTATTGGACTGATAATGAAATTAAGACTGATAAGTATATTTGATGTACAGTTTTTTTCAGAATGTTATTTTCAGAGTTTATTTATATTTTATATTGTATATTTTCTCTGCATATGTCATCTCTGCCTGTCTATTGCTAGAGAGGTGGACATAAATAATACTGATAGACAGACACATAGATTTATAGGTAAAGTATAGGTAAATAAATAATTAACTTACTTAGAGCTTTTACTATAAGAAAATGCATATTATTGACTTTCATAGACATTTATTGTTCTGATGTATGTGCCCTGTGTTCAGCTGCATACTACTTGCCACGGCATCTAGCCCCCGCCCCAGGATACCCCCACCCTTACTCCCCTTACCTGATCCAGCGCTTCTCAGACACGGCTGCTCTGGAGAACAGGCACACACTCTTCACTGACTACATCACCTCGCAGCAGATGCACCAGTGGCCTGCTGCTGCTATGACTCAGAGACCAGACCTGCTGAGGGGTCTTGCACCACGAGATCAGCCACTTACCTTGCCCTACTCACCCGCACCAAGAGGTAGAGACACACACACAGACACTCATACTACAATAGTTAATTGGTCATATTGGGGTTTGATTTGTCAAGGCAAGGGCCCCACAAAACGTTCCATTCAGATAAACAGCACTTTTAATTGACTGGGGAGGCTTTAGCATGTAAAAAATTTGATGCAGTAACAACAGCATTGGCACAATAAGTAGTTTAGCTCCTCCCTAAAAACCCATTCTACTGTTAAAGTCTTAATGGCTGTACGCTTGATGTTAAATCTGCTTTCTAGCATGTGGGATACAAATTCCTGGCTGATGTTTCATTTTTTGCTCATCTTGCTTGAAGGAGCCTCTGCATCTCCGATGGACCGGATTACATACATCCCAGGAACCTCAACCACTTTCCCCAGCCGAGCATACACCACCTCCCCAATTTCACCAGGTACACAGAATATACTCGCTTTCTCTCTCTGTCTTTGTCTCTCTCTCTCTCTCTCCCCCCCCTCCCCCTCTCTGTCTCTGTCTCTGTCTCTCTGTAAGAGTTTGACAGAAATAGTACTTTACCACTAACAATATGATTCAAAGCAAAAAGGAAATGAGGAGTGGCTCAAGTCTTTTGCACAGTAAAGTATGCGTGTCTGCACCAGTATTTGTTGTGGCAAACACACCTTTTTTTCATTTTCCAGTTGGGAGCTCCCACATGAGTAAACTCCAGGGAACCCCGACTTCTGATCGAGAGCGAGATCGAGAACGAGAGAGGGACCGAGAACGAGACCGGGAGAGGGAGAGAGAACGGGACCGAGAGCGGGAGCGGGAGCGAGAGCGGGAGCGGGACAGAGAGAGAGAACGGGAGCGAGATCGAGAGAGGGAGAGAGAGCGAGAAAGGGAGAGAGAGCGGGATCGTGACAGAGAAAGGGAGAAACCTCTGAGTCATGGCAATGTGGAGCACGCCCCCATATGGAGACCAGGTAAACACATTCGAACCTCCTGTATTGACACATTTTTACACTTAACACAAAGGCTTGTATTTATTTTTGCCCCTAACACTATACTTATGACATACCAGTATACATATGACAGGGTGTCTTTAATACTGATATACTGATGTAAATGTCATCTGTTCTGAAAGGCTTTCCTATTTAACCCTGGGGAGTTTTTTGCTGGTGTTCCACACAAAAATGTCCATTACTTTGTATTTCTCTTGTATTCGTTCCTATTGCGCTGCTTGATTAAAGAGCAGTGAGACAACATTTACCTAAATGTTGGTGTTATTCATTTGGCTTTGACTCATTCATTTGGAAGATTGAATAGTCGAAGAAGCTGTGATTACAGTGCCATTGTATTGATGAATGAATAAACTAAGTGCAAATATCTGATCTTTTGGGACAGTGAATCCAATTAACCTGATCAAGAAAACAGTGAATACAATTAACATGTTTTTGCAGGTTAATTCACATATATAATATGGGGAGTGCTTTTAAAATAAAAGTGCGCAATACACACATTTTTTTTTAACTAGTGAATTTTGCGTAGAACACTGCGATTAATCGAGGTTTTAAAAAATGTAATTGTCCAGAATTAAGTCTGGATCTTTGAAAGCAAAATAAGAAGAAATCAGCTGTGGCTCAAGACAAGTACTCATGGATTAAAGTTTTTCTTCACTATGACGGATTTCCGTCCGCTGAGATGAACAAAGTTTAATAATGATTGGATGCAGATCCGAAGGAAAAAAATGCATTAAAAAATTGTAAGAAAGGCACCTGTAGTGTTAAGGGCGCACTGGTGCGTGCAAAGGACTGTGGGTGTATGTCTTGGGCGAGAGAAATACATGTACTTGCGAGATTCTAGTTATGTTCTAGCTAACCCTGTTAACTTTAGTTCATCTGACAGTGTTGTATCAGCTCTGTACTGTAAGTGTCATTACCGATTTTAAGTACCTAGTTAATATGGCGCTTATTTTCAGAAAGAAATGTACACTCAGCCTATACCTTAGCCTTAGCCTATACACTGCTAATAGTGGAAGTATGTTAAAGAGAAAGTAAAGAGTTTATTTGTTGCTGTGCTATATATTCAGGCACTTTACTTTTTGGGGGGATTGTGTTCAGTTGAACAAAACTGAACCTATTGAATAATTACAGTATATTGTTCTAAATTTACACTAAGCATTTAGCCCATCCAGCATCTGTTTAACATAAGCACACTAGTCATTTTTTCATTTATTACAGAACCATACGTCACACATCATCCTTACATTTACAAGTTTAATTTGGCATTAAACACCCTTTGAGCTCCATCCTGCCAGACCAGAGTCGTGACTGACATCCTACAGCGAGTGTTGTCCTGCAGCAAATCTGTAGATTCGGGGTGTGTTTAGGCTATTTGCAAACGCGGCATAGGTCCTTTGATTTGCATCACTCGCGCACATCAAGTTGTTTAGGTTTTGCCAGCATGGACACGCCTTTGTTAAAGGAAGGGCCAGATGTGTCAGACAGCGACAAAATAGTAAAGAATAAGTGGAGTAATTGAAATGGGCGTTATTAGCAAGCCATTTAGTTCATGGTGCAAAAAGATGAAAATGGCAGGTGTGCCTTTTTGTGATAACTAATAATAATGGGCAACACAGCATTGAAAATTTGATGCGTGGTTGAGGTGATATGGGCCTGCAAAATGGACCATTTGGTTTAAAATAAATAAGTAAATACTTTTTTACAAATCAATCAGTTTTTTTTTGCATTAATTCATGAGTACTGTAGGTTTCATGTAGACTTACGAATCTCCATTCAGTGTAGTGTAACCACATTTCACCAGTGCCAACAATCAAGAGAATCATCTGTTCTCCATCCTGCCTGTAGGAGCAGCAGAGCAGACTGGCAGCAGTTCCAGCTCACGGCCTCCCTCCCTGCCCTACAGCCTCCAGGCATCTCCCTTGAGTCCCCGGCCACAGGACAACCTTCAGCAGAGGCCCAGTGTGCTGCACAACACCAGCTCCAAGAACCTGTCCAGCTCTGAGCATTCTGGCTCCTCTGTCCTGAGGTTAGAGATTAGAATATATAACAAGGATTAGAGCATTGCACCTGCTTTATGTACACTTTAGTTGTCCTAAGTGTCTGTTTTTAACTTTCTTCTTCAGGCCACCGGGTTCCTCTCGCTACCCGAGTTACAGCGGGCATCTCCAGAGGGTCAGCGTGTCTGAGACTTACCCGTCAGGGGGGCTGGAGTCAGGCAGTGCCAAAGAGCCAATCCGAGAGAGTTCCAAGAACCAGGGTCGTGGAGCTCTGTCCAAGCACCAGGACCTGCATTCGTCCTTGTCCTCCTCCAAATCCGAGCCCAAGCTGTCTGGCCCCGGCGCACCAGGGCTCTACTCCTACACCCCCGGTGCCCACCTTGGGCGAGGGCACCCCCTGCTGACTTCCGAGAGCAGTGCCGGCCCCAGCAGCAGCAGCGCGCCAAGTAGGGAAAAGACTCAAAACAAAGCGATGTCCATTCAGGAACACGAACTCCGCGCACTCGGTAAGACCACCATGACAGCGGCCAACTTCATAAACGCGATTATCATGCGTCAAATTTCTTGTGATACGGGGAAGCCAGAGGCTGGTGAACTCGTGCCCAACGGCGCCTGCGATGGTAAGATGCTCTGGATTCCCGGTTCCATTCAAATTAAATTTAAGAAAGAAAAAAAAAACACCATTTCCTTCCCTGTTCCCCCCCAGCATCCTCTGCTCCTCACCATTCATCCCACACCCTACAACTTTTCCTTAAAGACCACCAAGGGTTTCCCTCTTGCAGGTTCACTAAATAACTTACTGGATCTTTTAAAACACAGAATGCTAATTATTTCAGACACAATACATGAATGAACATCTATTACTTGGACAAGTGTGCGATAAAATACTGTACAATTTAGATTTATTCTGCGCTCTTGCAGTTCAGAAAGTCCCCATGCTGCTTACTTAAAGAGACAGATCCTTAGGTGAACTTTAAGAGCTCATTCATTCAGCAGTGATTCGACCACTAAGCCTTGCACAAGTCTTTATCTGCTTGCCTTTCATGTGTTTTCTCCTGCGCCCCCCCCTTTAATTTGAGCTAACCTTCTCATTGCTTTCATCTTTGATTTCGAGCTTGTTTCTCGGCTCTCAAGGGAATCTGTTGGCAGTATTTGGTGAGCTGTGTGAAGGAGAAATTTCAAGAGAAAAAGCAGTGGCTTGGGTTGGTTACGAAAGACTAAAGGGAATTGGGTTCAGAGAGAGAGAGAGAGAGAGAAAAGACAAACGAGTGGAGATTCTACCCTCTGTGCCACAAAGGAAAGTGGGCAGGGTTACAAGCATCAGCAGAATGTGACATATTGGCCCAAATTTTATGTACACCTTTTTTCAGTTTCAGTTTTTAAACATTAGTGTTCATTATTGCAATAATGTTAATTTTTACAGACTTACAGTTTATATAAAATGGCACAATTGATGATGTTAAATAATTACTCCACCGAGAAATTGGTACTTTTTAAATTACTTTACAGTGAGTTTGTCAGTTTTTTCAAGCCAGAGAACAACAGAGACACAGTTCAGCTGAAGGTCATCACCTTGGAAGTTTACCTTAGCATCTCACCTCAGACAGGGTTTTTTGTGTAGTTTGTGTAGTTGTGGCACCACTGTTTACCATGTGTGGGTGTGCAAATGGTTTGCTTATCTTGCTTTGCACTTACTGAGCATTTAGATGTGAAAGGTCGATCAGTGAACCTTCTGATTTCATCTGAAATATACATTTTTCTCATCTGTTCTTATTCAGAATGTGGGCTATTAATGTCAAACAATTGTTACATTTTAATGCATGTTTTGAATTATAATGCAGTTTGATTTAGTCTTTTGCATCATTACAGTGATTTTAAAATGCTAAACTACCTATTATACTATATTTAGCTTTAACTTCATGTTCACCTTGGCCTGAACTGCTGATTTTAAATGATGATCTGATGATCTGACGTCAAGACCTGAAGTTCAGAGCCTGACATTGTTCAGCTTCATGCTTTTTATTTTGGGACGTCTCTGCTTGCTCTCATACATGTAGCAAACTGGGAGGGAAAACCTGCTGCTCTGGCTGCTGGATGCACATTACCGTTCCCTGCTCCACTTTTCAGAAAAGCATTTTGCTTCTGCTTTTTTATTGTCAGTTCTGGTTTGTTGGTATGTGGTTCTGCTGTCAGGCTGAAGGACAGTAAAATGAAAGGCTGGGTTCAGTGTTGTTGAACCAAGTCATCTGTTTGTTTTGGGAGTAGGCTGTTCATTCTGACAGACGTTTGTCTGGGCCATTTACTACATCAGCAGCTCATCGGTAAAGTTATGTGGTTCTTTTTCATGACTGTGAAAGCTTTGGCTTTTTCTGATATTGAACAATAATAATGGTAATATAATAATAGCAGTAATCTCATATTGTGCTTGTATGCTGAAGGCATGAAGTGTGATGGCTCGGTAAGCCCTCAATAATGTGTTGCCCTGGTCCTTTGAACTTAAAGCTGGGCACGGCAGTGAAAAGTGATACAGAAATATTGTTTAATAGGGCGGCACAAAAATATCAGAATATCAGTATCGTTCAATATATCCTCAAAACATTACCTGCATTAGACATATCTGTTGATATGGCTGTTTGTTTTATTAAATAATTAGTGTGTTTAGGCAATGCTAATTAGCCAAAATGCTAAAACTAGCATTTTATTCATTTTACTTAAGTTTTAATTGTGCTAACTATCTTATATTTCTCTGAAATAATTTATCATTATTTATGTTGTACGTTAATGTTAGATATTGGCCCACAGTTCTCAAATCAGTGCATCCTTACTGTCATTTATTTTTCAACGTTCCTTCAGGCCTCTGGAGCAGCACAGAAACAGAAACACCACAAGACTTAAATGTGTTCAATTTGGAGCCATGACTATTTGGACTCAATACTCAATACTCTTACAATACTCTCAATGAATTCATGGCACAACCTACTTCTCTGAAAATGCATCGCAGGAGAGGAACTGTAATGTTATGTTATGTTGATTAAGCTTCAATTTCCTGGTAATTCTGTACCATTTCTATTCTGATTGTCATAAATCTTTAAGCAGGTACAGATAAAATTAAATGAATTAAAAAGATTTTTTGTTAGGTTTTTGAAATGGTATGTCTTTTGCAAATCACCTTAAACTCAGGCAGCTTTCACAATAAATGACACACTGCTACATACTCTGTTGATAGTGAGTACAACACAGGAATGAGATTTGGTTCAAATCCACAGAACCCATCCTTTAAGCAGAATAAGATGCTTTCTGTTTGATTTTTTTGTTTGTTTGTTTGTTTGTTTTGGTCTTGATTTTTAAACACTACCGTCATTCGAGTAAACCTGAATTTGGCAATGCTGTTCCTTTGTCAGGCCTGGATGCTGCCTGATAGCCTTACACTAACATCTAGGCTGCTTTTGTGTCTGTACAGCTCAGCAGAAGGCTTTGGATCAGCACGGACTGTACGGACCACCAGAAGACAGACTGTCGCCCAGTCAGCAGCCCCCCTCCCCGGCTGTTAAAGGGTCCCAGAGAGTGGTGACCCTCGCCCAGCATATCAGTGTGAGTTATTCTGACCGAGAGTGAGTGTGTGTGTGTGTGTATTGCATGTATGTGTTTGTTAGGGGTGTAGAAACGCTTAATAGGTTTGATAACTACATTCCTCTTTTAGATGTTCGTCTTTTCTTAAATGAACTTTTGTATATTAATTGCTACAGAACTCTAATTTAAATGTTTCACATTCAGTGTAAGTTAAATCCAGCTGTAAACATAAACCTCATCATACACTGTTGATAATCTACCTAATTCTACCTGGTAGTTTAACAATTTGTTGTATTGAATTATAATAAATTATGTTCATTTGTTTATGCTGTTGATTTCCATAATTGTGTGATTAGTTCCTTTGGTCATATTTGAATTTAGTATATTTTGATGTTTTTGGTTTTCTGTACCACAACAAAATAAACATATTTATATCAGATTTTTTTAAAGCATTAAACTTGTTTATCAGAAAATACATACCTAGTTTGTTTGTCCTGAAACTCATGGCCTTTTCTTTCTTAATCAGGTGCTGATTTTATGAAATGAACTGTTTTAAAATTTTCTGGCATCGTTTTCCAGGAGGTTATAAAAAAGGACTACATGCGCCAGTCTCAGCAGAGTCAGTCCGGAGCTCAGCCGACTCTGCAGTCATCCGTGTTCGGTTTCCACAACTCCCCTGTGCTGGATCTCACACGCCCACCCAGTGCTCCGCAGGCCCAAACAACTTCCGAGCCCAGTGCCAATGCGCGATACACCCCTGAGGCTCCGGTCAACGATAGAGACAGAATGAGGGACAGGTAAGGAGAGAAACTGGATTCCCTAAGTCACATAGGTGCCATTTCAAGCATATACACAGTACACAGGGAAATAACTTGTCCAGGATCTCAATTCAATATAAGTCCCGACTGGACAGAACTGCTCAGGCTGCAAAGAAGAGAAGCAGGGCATGAAAATGCTATTAACAGCTGGTGTATATTTTTAACCTGTGCGGGTGGGTTTTTTTCTTTTTTTGTAATTTATCAGCTGCAGTTTCAGGATCCAATTGATAACTAATATTATTCAATTGTTGAGTAATAGTTTTGGATGCTGATGTATCATTTTACATTTACTATCAATTTATATTTCAGCAACAAGAATTGTCTAAATGGATTTGTTTGTGTTTGACTGACTCTAATACTGTGAATGTGTCCAGATCTCCTCTTCAAAGTAAAGTGTCTCCAGTGAGTCTGTCTGCCGAATGCATTGAGCCAGTGTCTCCAGCAGGGGGCATGTCTGAGCCAGAGTCACAGGGAGCAGCCTGCCCCACTGAACAAGCCGAACAGGGGTAACACACATGCACACATACACACTATTGTCTACTCACACATTCTGCTTAATTAGAGCCCATAATCAGTTGGGCAGTTTTAGCATATTAATAATGAGCAAAATATTGGTACTGATACCACAGAAGGCTGAAGTATGCAAAGGAGGCTCTTACCATGTTGTGCGAGCATGATGAACTCTGTAGATTAACTGTTCATACTATAATATAATAGTATAATAAATTATTTTTCTCTCTTCTTCTCTGTCAGGTTGGGTTCCCGCTCTCCTGCCAGCAGCTCCCAGCCTCCAGCCTTCTTCAGCAAACTCACCGAGAGCAACTCCGCCATCGTCAAGAGCAAGAAGGAGATGATCAAAAAGATGGTGGTTGGCAACGAGGCCGATTTCAGTGAGTTCTTAAATTTGCAAGGCTGTCTGAAGCAATTCCCCAGACCTCTAGAGGCTTTAAATGATCTCACTCATTAAGTGGGGATGTGTGAACACCACAGGCTGGTCATTTGCTCTTACAGAGATGTGCGCAGTCTGAATTAATACATCAGATTTGCAGTAGAATCTTATCATCTGTGCTCTTTTCGCTTCCTCTCTCAGATTCTGGCCAGCCTGGGACAGAAATTTTCAACATGCCAGCCTCTACTAATGCAGGTGAGACTTAATATGAGGACTTAAAAAGCGCAGCATCATGTGAATTTTGTTTGATAACCTTGGATTGAACAATGGATCAGAAACCAAAAGTATTGTTTACTCCAAAATTACTGCTCCAGTCTTGCAACCACTCCATCTGGGTAGGCAAGGCAAGGGACATTTTATTTCTGTTACATGTTATCACACAGATTTTATTTTGATAGATAATGCTGCCTCTGATCTTCTCTTGTACTTTCCACCTTGCTGTTGTAACTGCAATTTACATTATAGTCTGTATACAGGATACTTGATAGAACACCTTAAGACAGGATTAGTTTTACAAGGGTTGGTGGGATAATGTTATTTGTGGTCATCTGTGTCACTTACATTTATGGACTTTATACTCCTTAATCTGGAAAAACATACGTTTTACCTTCAATAAATACACCCTAGTGAAATGAAAAAAAAAAGTTATTTTGGTTCCAAAAGCTTGAAAAAGTGTTTACTTTGGTTCAGATCAAGCTTGTTCTAGCCCAGATGATCGACTCCCGGTATTAAAACATACTAAACGACAGAAACAAAGGTTTGATTGTATGCAGTGATTGTGACTGTTAGTCCCAAACTAATGGCAGCACCAGTGACTCTACGTTTACTCAAAACAACAAGGAGATCAGTAGCACAAGCAAAATAATGACTACATTAAATGCATGAACATGTTTTATACCACGCCCTCATACAGATTTATCATCCATTCATGCATGTTGCAGGAGCCTTGGATTAATGCCTTTATACTGCAGTATGTCTAGAGCTGTTTTTTTTTGCTCCTTTGTTTAACTCTTTTGTGATATTAGTTTCTCTTTATTTGAATGCCCTGTTATAACTGTCTTTAATCTTTGTTTCATACGAAAGATTCTCTGCCATTCTAATCCTTGCAACTGTGTGTTTGTCCTTTAGGGCCAGTCAGTATGCGCAGCCACCCAGCTCCAGACTCCAGTGGAAACACCATTGGACTGGAGGCCATCATCCGCAAAGCCCTGATGGGTAAATACGATGACCAAGCAGAGGAGCGCCCCCCCTCCAGCTCCGTTACCCCCCTGAGCACCAGTGTGAACCCTGCTGCTGCTGACCCTCGTACTGAAGAGCCATACTCACTGCCCGGTATGCCTGAAACACAGCTGCCATGCACATGGAGCTCGTCAACAGTACTGTACTGACCCACTTCCCATTTCTTTGTAGGAATTATTTTGTAGGAAAATGAGAACGGTTCAGTCATTTATTGCAACATGTGCAAACAGACATTATAGAACACAAAAATAGTTTAGATAATTCTAACAAGACTTAGTATTAGGATTGACTGCTGCTATGACCACCGTTCACAGTCTGAAATCTTAGAAAAGTAGTTCCTTTGAGTGTCTTCAGGAAAAGTTCTCCAGTCCTCTTAAAGGACATCCCAAAGCTCTTCTTTGCATGTAGGCTGGCTTTTGTTCTGTTCTCTGTCAGGATGACCTACAGTGACTTGCACTGTTCAAACATGTTTGTTTGTTTTTTTTAACATAGAAATGCTCTGACTGCATCAACAGTGGGTTTGCCCTGCTGAAAAACGAACATTTTGCCACAGTACTGTAGGTGTGATGATGGGAGGAAATAAAATAGATTTACACAATTATTAAACAAATTAAAGAGATTTACCTCAAATGTAGATAAGCCAAAACGTATTTGCTGCCTGAGGTTTTGCTTCTTTATTTTAAACTAGCAACTGATGTCACTAGTAGGCTAATGCAGCTCCATCAATGATTGCTGTGAAAAAAGCAACTTCAATCAAATCATTACACTCTGGCGTCAAACTGTACAAAGTCATTTCAAATCAGCAGTAGCTGCCTTGCAGCCCTGTACTTTTGTTTTTAAATTTAGATTGACTCATAGAGTGTCAGAAACCACATAAGCACGTCTGTTGGAGATTACTCAGCTTTGTTTCAAGGCTGTGTGGTGATACAAGTCTGCAGTGCTTGTTAGTAGGGTATAAGAAGGACCGCACTTCACAGCTGAATTCAGTGTAACATGTAACTAAATCTGAAGTGGTGTATCAATGTTACTCATCATATTTCTCCATTGGCCAGGGTGCAACAGATAGCAACAGTGAGCAAAGTTTTGACAGAAATAATCAAATAAAATAGACATTATAAAAAAATGTAACAGTGGGAATGGAATGTAAACCTTCCAGAGTGACTAACTTTGCACCATAAGTTTGATAATGCACAGGAGGCAGTTATCAGCATTGAAATTTAAAGTATGACAGAAACAATATGATGAATAGTAAATACAGCAATATATTTATGTGGACATTTGTGTCTTTGTTGACTCGGTTGCAGGTAAATCAAAGGGCAGTTCGCGATCCAACAGCCGCAAGACTAAGTCTCCCGGTCCCGGTCTGTCGGGAGGAGAGAGACCCTCCTCTGTGTCGTCCGTCCACTCTGAAGGAGACTGCAACCGGCGCACTCCACTCACCAATAGAGTGTGGGAGGACAGACCATCCTCTGCAGGTGCACACACATGCGCTACACATATTATGTATTACTGGAAACTCATCAGCCATTTTATTAGAAATACTTGAGAGATAGTAACCGTTTGTATCAAAAAAAAATTTTTCACACAATCTAGTACAGTAAAGCATATATTTACTCAGTCTTTCCGTTCATTAAAGTAACAGCAAGATAGTAAATAATATACTTTAAATAATTGTATCAAGTCATTTCCCTTATGATCTGGATATGGAAAGACCTTTAATTGCTATGGAAATCTCTGTTAATGGATTTGGGTGCACAATTATTATTATTATTTGAATCGTGTACAGTTGTAGAGTACATCCATTAAAACTGCAGTATTTGAACATAGGTCTGTAGATGCTGTTCATCCAGCATTTCTACTAAAATCAATGATAGTAACTTAGCTAGCAGTGACTTGGTTAAAGAGCATCTGCTAAACAGTTACTGCCTTAACAGCCTCTACTTGTTTGACAAGGCATCACACTGGATGGTGAAACATTGCTGTGAGGATTTGATGTTGGAAGGCTTGTTCTAAATAACAACCCCCTTTCCAACTCCACCCAGAAGTGTTGGTGAAGCTCCTTTACTCCAAAGTTCTTCTGCTACATTATACATTTGCGGACCTCATGGGATATAGAGGATCCCTTCATATTGTCTGTGTTAGAGGTTATGATTGTCTTGTTCAAAGAGTTTTTTTACATACAGTAAAAGGCAAAAGTCTTGAGCCATCCTTCATTATCTTTGAAACAATTTGGTGGCACAAAAATAATGTTCCATGCCTCTTAGGCTGTTATATCTTATTGAATAGGCATATTGAATAGATTAAAAGTGATTAAAGATACAGAGATAAATTAGATAAATTAGTTCCAACCTCAGCACCACCAGTATACTGATCACAACCTGATCATCTGGAATTATACACCCCTGTTTCTTAATTGGCTCAGGCCTTAAGTTGGATCTGCTTTTTTCTGTTTTAATGATTTAGACGTAGGGCACTGCATACCTTAACAAACAAACTCAGGATCCTGGTCAGGTTTAGGCACTGGACTAAAAATGGGAGTCTTTCAGGAACTTTTTCAGGAAGCCTGTAGAACTGTTCATCAAGACTGCATACAAAATACAAGAAGGTCTGGATCTTTGGAAGCAAAAAAATGCAGAAATGTCTGAAAACATTTTACAGTACTGTACTTTTGGAAATATGTTGTGTACATATATTTACTCCATATTCTTCTGTCTGTCTCTATAGGTTCCACTCCGTTCCCCTGTAACCCGTTCACCATGCAGATGCGTCTGCCCAGTGGGATGATGCCCAGTCACTCCCCCTCCCCCACACAGCCTGGGGCACCAGGCCCCCCACAGAACCAGAGGCCCTGGGTAGGGGAGGAGGAGCCCAAACCGCTGCTGTGCTCTCAGTATGAGACACTGTCTGACAGCGAGTGAGCGCAGACTCACCTGTGGGCGTTTTTTTCTTTAATAAACAGGGACGTTGACACACACACACACACACACACACATACACATTCTCATACATAATCGGTGAAACACAGTCATTGACATACACACCTAATGAGAGCACATACACAGTCCTACATGCAAATTAATATGCATAACATTACATTAATGCTTTCATTGTTCAGCTGCATACATACACGTCCCACTTTTCATTTAATACCTCACACACATACACACACACTCCAAACGGACCCCGTCACGTATGCAGTAAGTGCTGCAGAAGTGTGTGTTTTAATGTATTCGTAAGCGTGTTTGTGCGTACAGTATGTTGGTGCACGTGCACACAGATATTAGCGTGTGCCATCACTCCGAGATTGCTCGTAGGACAAATCACTTTTTTGTTGTTGGGTTTTTTGTTTAGTTTTTTACCTTTTTTTGGTGTTTTTGTCTTCTTATTAGGCCTTATGTTTTTCCTTTTATTTTTTGTGCGGACTCATGGGCTCCTGTAGTATTTGGCTCATGTTTTAGAGTGTTCATCTGAATGCTCAGGACACACACTTCTGTACCATAGTTCAAAAGCTGGTTCACGCTTTCTTAACCTCACTTATCATTTTTTACTCGGACGCACACAGAAGCTGTACTTTTACTACCGTGTGGAGACATGGCGAACACAATATATGCACACACACCCACACACACTTGCTCTCCCCCTCCCCCTCCCCCTTATAAGCATGCACGATCTCTCACACACACATGTACACACACACACTGTGGGACGAAACCGCGGCTATGCATTTCTGTCTTAAACCTCGGCTGCCGGCCGCGTCGCCTGCGTGGATTCGGAAACTTGGGTTAGCCACTGCAATGTTCGAGTATGAGGCACATTTTTGAGGTACAGTGGACCCAAATGGGTGTGTGTGTTTGTGTGAACACACAGATGATGGGCACACACTAGGCATGCATTACACATGAGATGTACAGCTCTTCAGTTTTCTGCAGTTTAGCCTCTTCTGAAGTATGAAAGGACAATCCAGTCCAATATCATAGACAAAAAATGCTCATGAAGTCAACTGTGTCTAACAGTGATTTATTTGTTTGATTGTTTGTTTGATTTTACTTCACTGTTTTATTTTTCACAGATGTTTTTTTTGTTTGTTGCTACTTTAGGGGGAGTCTATATGGGTGGGCCATATCGTTGGTTTACAGGGTACATATGCCGTGTATTTTTGATGTCATACCGTTTTTTTGGTTTGTTTCTTGTTATAAAAATCGCCTCTAGTTGACATTACAATTTTTACGGTTGTTTCATTTGATAATTGTCATAAAAACTGAGACAATTCTTTGTGTTATCACTCATTTTCATTTTATTTTCTATATGAACCATGTTTGTATACATATTAGTGTTTTTTTATGTTTTGGTTTATTAAGCACTTGGCCAGCAGACGGTTCTTGTTGGCACCCTTTAAATGGGTGCTGACCTACATACTTAAACAAATGCAATTTTTTTTACATAGCATTTACCTTTTTGTTATACAGTATTGTTTGTTTTTGGCATGTCACCTAAATGTGGAGAAAAAAAGTCCAACGCTCCAGCGACAATCACATACGGAGAGGAAATGATGATGCTGAGCGGGACATGTGGACGCCACCTTAGAGGAAGCTGCTTTTTCAGGTCCCAACAATGTCCTTAAAAGTCCTCACAAACCTGAAGTTTGTCTCTCACACACACACACACACAGACACACACATTGGATTAAAAGACTGATGGAAAACTCAGCTGAATCAAAGCCATGCTGTCTGGCCAGTCCATGGACAGTGAGAGCTGCTTTTCTGCCCTGGATAAGTTTTGAATGGGGTTAACTGTGTTTTTGGATGGACTGTGTTTCGAGGACACTGTTCAGTTTTTTCACTAACTGACGAGGACCTCGGATTTTATTCTGAAGAATATTTGGCCCGCAGGGGATTGGACACCTGTGGATATCTGTGGACACCTGGTGATGCACCAAACTCAACACCTCATATGAAATACAGCGGATCCATTTCTGTTTAAGTGAGAATCTGGTGTGAAGTGCCATTTCTTTGACACATACTTTACTGAAGTTTAAACTACCAAGTGACTACGCACAATTTTTTTTCATCCCTTTTCCATTTCCATTCTCTTATTCAGTTGTTTGTTGGTTGGTTTTTTCTCTTGCCCCCCGATGAGAGTTGTGCAGTACTGTATGTGTCATACAGCGGCAGCACTGATGAAACCGCTCAATGAAAGGTGTGTTAAAATTAAACTCCACAGTGAATCCTCATGCCAACACGTGTCCCAAATCAGCGTCCGTATGACTCGGATGACCAGTGTCGTCAACGGCAGTGATACTATTAATTGTTTTGCATGCGCGTTAGATATTAAGGAATCTTTTTTATTCTTACTGTTATTATTTGACCGTTATTTGCTATGTTTTAATAAAGAAGTCCACCCTCCTAAGCACTAAAGAAATAAAACGTTTTTGGATTCCTTTTTGGAGATGGGAGTGGAACTCCAGCCAGATAGAGTGGTTTTCTGACGCAGTCCTGTGTCCTTCAGTGAACGATGCAATGCTTTTTTTGTTGTCGGTCAGTTTGTGGTGCATTATCTTGTGTGGTTTTGTAAGTGGGGCTGCTATCACAGGCTTGTTCACACACGTCATGTCCAGGCTGCTACGATGCGGCTGCTTTTATTACCTCCCTGTATTCCGCAGCCAACCCGGCACACACATCCCTCCCAGCAGCACTGCGTATTGTGGAAAAGGCATAAAACATAGGGTTTGTCTGTCTAGAGCTTGCGTATGGATTGTTCTCTCTTGACTTGTCGACTGGCCTCTGACGAAAGGGCAGCGTTTTTTTTGTTGGTTTGTTTGTTTGTTTTTTAACCAAGACCTGTATAAATTACAGGATGATCCCACGATCACACAATTGGAAGTGAAGGAAAGAGTGTAAGAGGAGCGTTACCGTAATACAGTGATTGTGTGTCCCCTTTTAGGATGGGTGGGGTGGGGTGGAATATATCTTGTACAACCATTTTGTGCTTTTCTTTTTTTGTTATTGTTATTATTATTGATATTACAACCCACTGTATTATAGTGTGGAGTGTAAATAGGCCTAAGAGGATGTACATATTTATGTGATTTGCTGCAAGGTTGATATTCACAGAGGAACTGTTCACACTGTTGTATTTCAACATGGCCACCAGCAAGCTTTGTGGATAGCAGTGTAAAAACGAGACAAACTGAAAAAAACAGACACTGCCTTAATGTTTAAATAAAAAGCTTATTGCCATTGACCCGTTTGGTTGTTTTGTTTTTTCTTTTTGTTAGTTATGACCTGATTACAATTATTAGAGCAGATCAGTATTACTGTGGTCTCATCCCACAGTGAATTTGAATTTTCCAGGCGTATGTTTATTCACAAATGCAAGTTGGGTGATGGGTCGAGGGCAAATGAGTGTAAATAAAGGAACTCGTAAAAACACTTTTCGAGGAAGTTATAACATACAGGGCAAGTGCATTTATACATGCCTGGAAAATGTGTAAAATGTGCATGTCACTATTTTTTATACACTACTGACTACACGTAATTGGAGAAAATGTAAAAATAATGGATATAATTTATTATACATTGGAAGTGCTACACCACATTCACATTATTTTACATCTGCAACATTTAAAATATTGAGGTTAGAAGCTGTGTGTACCTGTGAGACAATCATCCACTCAGAAACTGAATCTGCTGGAATACAGCGCACAGTAAACTGCTACACAAACACTACTGGACTCAACACATATTGAGGTGTTTTTTTAAATATATATATTTTTTACAGCTCACACTGCAATAGTTTATAAAGAATAGTTATCTCTGCATTTCACACTCTCTCACACACACAGCCTCATAATGTCTATTTATTCCATGGCTGCACTTACACAGGATCATAACATGTTGACTACCAGCCTAGTATTATTACCTTATTACGATAGACTTTACCTAGTTAATTATCAGCAATTATTTAGAAACTGATACATTTAAATTTCATTCATTAAATTTTTTGCTCTGACTGAGATAAAAATAAAACATTTCTCTAACCTGTTTTGGCACACGTGAAATTTATACATTTGTATTCTTTTCTAAAAAGTAAATGTCCACCATATTCCCCTTTAACCTGATTTTTTTTTATCCATCACTACTTACATACAAAAAGCTACCAAATATAGATAAGCGATATTTAATGAGCATTAAGTATTAAGGGGGGTTAAATGTGCACTTACGCTTCGGCATGTTGCTAGCGTGCTGACAGACACTAGTGATGGGTCGTTCTTGAACGATTCGTTCATTTTAAACAAATCTTTAATGTGACTCGGGAAAAACGAGTCGTCTCATACGAGTGATTCGTTCAGTTGCGCATGCGCATTTGCGTAACACCCTATACTTTCTGTATTGAAATTATTGGGTCTCAAACCCAAAGACTTGAGAGATTAACTAATCAATTCTCTTTCCGGCTCAGGGTGCATAAGTTAACATTACAGGGCTGTCACGTGATGAACGTACGACTCAAACCCGAAGACTGGAGAGATGAACTAATCAATTCTCTTTCCAGCTCAGCCTGCATTGGTTAGCTAAATTGGCTGTCAGGTGATGAACGAACAACTGAAACCAGGAAACTTGTCAGATAAGAGGCAAGGTGAGTGTACCATAGATTAAAGACACAGGTAAACAATGAATTAAACTTCTCTGTTCCTTATAGCATTATAGTTTTGTCTTGTTTGTAGTATTATCAACGTTTGTGTAAGCAGTAGATATGATCCGAACATCCCATCACTTACTGACACGCGGTCTTCTGATTTTAAACAAAGCTGCCCGCACTGACGCGGCTCAGGGATTATGTCACACACAGTGCCGGTCAATCTAATGGTCTATTGAAAGGTAATAAAAAAAACCAGGACATTTCCCCACTTTCTAAAAAGAAACTCGGATGCCCCGGACCGGACGTGAAAAACGGACATGTCCGGGGAAAACCGGACGTTTGGTCACCCTAGCCACATTACTAAGTAACACATTATTGTAATTAAATTACTTTTCCACTGAAAAAGTAGAGTAACTGAATACTGTTAATTTTTAGGTATTTTAATTACAGTTACTTATATTTGTAAAATAATGAAACTCACTGAATATCATGATCTAAAGATAGAAGCAAACAGCTGCTTTAAAATCATAGTGCAGGTGCACTTGATTTTGCGTCAGTCTGCTGCAGAGTCGTGTTCTAAAGTGGAAGGTGTCGTACTCTGCCGAAGTGAGTGGCTGTTTAACGTAATGGAAATATTCCCGTTACTTCACTTTTCTGAAACAAGCAGACAAGAACATTAAAGTAAAATGTAAGCTATGTCCAGGGGAGAAAAATCGGCTGGTGCCAATAGCATGATATATAGCAAAAAATGTATTATTATAAAATGTTTTTATAGAATGTAATAAAGATATTTCAGAAAGCTAAAAGGCTAAACTATTTGTTTGACTCATGTTTTTGTTGTTATTTATTATTTAAAGAGTTTAATTTCTATCGTTTGTCCATTGTTCACAGGCATTTAAAGAAGTATTTAGTTAAATTACTCATTGAGTAATTGTTACTTTTCAGACAGTAATTAGATAAGTATTTTAAATATAACACTGATTAAGCAATTAGTAATTAATTACTTTTTTAAATAACTTACCCAACACTGATTATTAGTGAAACTGTTAAAGTAATGGGCAGTCTAGAATGGGACTATATCACCACACAACCAGTTAATAGGATGTCAGACATGTACTTTTGCGTAATCTTTTATCTTACAAAGGAGACTTTTTATTTGACATTTTTAAATTTAGAATTACTCACCCAGTAATGCTTAGCAAGAATAAAATATATTAAAATAAATTGATAAGCAGTGTGCAAAATTCTGGCTATAATTATATTAAGATGAATCAATCTGGACATAAAATGCAGTGTTGCTCATACAGCAGAATGCTTAGGCAGTTCATACGTGTTGTGATGCCTCAACCACAAGAGGGCGCAAGAGAGCCATGGACATTTGAAACACATCTGTGTGCTGAATCTCGTTCTCAGCATCTGTAACCACATTCTCCACCTTGTACTTCTTATTAGGATGGAGCCCTTTCGAGCCTGGGCCTTATACGCACTCAGCCACACGCAGGAACTTTCTGTTCTGAGCTGCAAGCTACTATTTGTATTGCTTATTGAGGGTAAATCTCATCTATAGGGGACCTATTATGAAAAACTCACTTTAGTTATAACATGTCTATGGGCTTTACAATACATGTTCATGAAATTCTTTGCTCAAAATAACTCACATAAAGAGATATCACCAGCTTTATTCTTCCCTTTTAAAAATTAGTCGTTTAGAATTGACCAATTTGTATAGAAACCCCCTTATCTGTCGAGACCCCAACCACTAGATTTTACGAGCACGGATAACACGACGAACACGGCGCCCGTGTGTGTGTGGGGGGACGGTACTTTGTTCAGTGTACCTCAGAGATGGCTAGCGGTCTTGGGGATCGAACCCACGACTTTCTGATCGCAGGACGAGTGCCTTTATCCCC
Organism: Rhabdalestes septentrionalis; assembly: GCA_037832545.1. Classification (NCBI taxonomy): domain Eukaryota; kingdom Metazoa; phylum Chordata; class Actinopteri; order Characiformes; family Alestidae; genus Rhabdalestes; species Rhabdalestes septentrionalis. The sequence goes on along the minus strand of JBBMFX010000016.1, from coordinate 319,550 downwards.
AATCCACCATCTATCCAACTGACTGGCGAGATAGCGATGTTTGTGCAGGTGGCTCCTCTTCATCTTGCTCTGGGTTCGACTATTTGTCGAACATTTAAGGGTGTATAACGCCTCTGTTGTCTGTTCAAGGTGCAGCGTAAGGGGGGTGGGGGCATAGGTCGGGTGGGGCGTGGCCAGCAACAGCTTATTTGCATGTAACGGACAGAGCCCTGAAACCGCGTGTTTTGAACATAAGCCAAACTGTGAAGAATAAACCTGGTGATATCTCTTAATGCGAGAGCGATTCTTTGAACATTTTTACTATAAATTGTCTTTTCAAGTGAATTTAGCAAAATAGGCCCCCTTTAAATGTCAAATGTACTCTACCAGTCAAGGTTTGGACACACCTTCCTATTCAACGATTCCCTTTGTTTTTATTATTGGCTACATTGTAGATAAATACTAAAAACGTCACCTATTTTTTCAATCAGTTTCATGAGGAATCTACCTGGAATGGTGAATAATGAACCGGTGTTCTTCATCAAGAGATTATTAGTGGAGTTTCTTGCCTTCTTAATGTGTTTGGGATCATCAGTTGGGATGGTCATGTTGGTACACAGTTAGCGATCTGTCATTGTGGATACCTTATTACAAAACACATTCTGGTTTGTTTCAAACTTTTTTGTCTACTGCACAATTCCATGAGTTCCTTCATCATTTTGTTCATTTTCAATATTAATTAATAATGGTAAAAAAAGAAAAGAAATGAAAAAATATTGAATGAGAGAAGGTGTGTCCAAACTTTTAACTGGTAATATATGTCAGTGGTGTGTTGTGGGTAGGGTCAGGGGGGTTTTGTTTGTTTGAATTTTCATTCATTTAAATTCGTTTCAAAAATTTCTTGTTTATAATAAAACAATTGCAAGGTAAGATTCAGGATTTTATTTCTTTAGCTAAGATATACACTTATTTCTTAAATTATTTTCAAATCTCTTGTCCAAAATAAAACAAAGGCCTTTAACTTGGGAATTATACAAAAATATAAAGAGAATCATTAAGTGCATTATGCAAAATATACAACAGGAAAGTATTTTACGCAGAGTAAAAGGGGAAAAAAAATCATCATTACAATTTTTTTTACATCCAATATCAATCATAGACTCGCAGAGAGCGCTTGGCTCCACTCACTGATGACTTTCACAGAAACCTTTGACACTTCCTAAAACACCCTTCTCACCAACTTGTCTGTCTCCTTCATTCCTCCAGCGAACCCGCAATCATTTCCATTCTGTTTTTGCCTCTTAGTTTATATCCATAACTTAACCATAGAGAAGATAAACTTCCAGCAGCCCCTTCGGTTCCTCTCCTCACCTCAGTGTCCATCACAGCTGCCCAAAATTTGGCCATTTACACCCTGAAATCAACAGACACACACGCGTGTGGAGATTTTTCAACATAGAAGTTTACCTGACGATCAATCACAGAGCCTCTCTGGTTGACAAGTGACTGATTTTAAATGAGGTATGAAATTGGACTTAAATTTAAAAGATCATTAGTATTTACCAATTAAGTACCATCCAAATACATGTAAGACAAAAGTACTGCAGCTCCTGCCTGTGCTGTAATGCTTTAATGTGATTAAGAGCACACCCATGCTATAGTTTAGATCAGGCCCAAAAAATGAGACCTGACCCGGCCCGAGCCCGTGCACCTTGTGCCCGAGCCCGGCCCGGGCCGATAATTTAAACCAGACAATTTTTTAAAATACGTGGGCCGTTATAACACACGTTCTCAACTGTGGGTGCGTTTCTAAACACACTCTGAGCTCCCAGCACACTCTGGTCCTTTGAAACCGTTTGCAAATTACGAGTGTCTAACTGAAAAATTGTCAGACAGAATTTTTAGGAAATACACCAGACACATATGTTGTCCCTGCCCATTACTTGCTGGAAAT
>JBBMFX010000016.1:291453-304933 GCA_037832545.1 Rhabdalestes septentrionalis | reverse complement strand
GGGAGAGAGAGAGAGAGAGAGAGAGAGAGAGAGAGAGAGAGAGAGAGAGAGAGAGAGAGAGAGAGAAGCTGAGACAGTGTACCATGCAAAACTCTTGAGCCACCCCTCATTTCTTAATATTTTGCTTCCAAAGCTCTATACTTTCTTGTATTTTTAATGTGGTCATGAGCAACAGTTTTTAAACGACTTTTGAATTCTCTCATTTTTAGTCCAGTCCCTTGGACCAGTTTCATAGGAATGTTTTTTGTTGACCTACGTATGAATCATTCAGGCAGAACAAAGCACATCTCACTGAAGGCCTGAAGCATTGAAGAAACAGGTAGAGATGATTTACAGATCAGGCAGTGATCTCTAAACTGGTGGTGTTTAATGCTGAGTGGTTAGAATTCCTTTATCTGGGTATCTTTAGGCACTTTGCCATCTGTTGTAGTATGTTCCCATTTCTTTTATTAAATCTACTCAAAATACCAAATATATCTGATTATATCGTCTATGCGCCAACAAGTTGAGGAGAATATATAGGAATCAGGAGCTGCCCAAGATTTTTGTACAGTAATGAAGATAAAGAGAGAGAGAGTGCAGGAACATTACAGAAGAAGAACAGAAAGAGAGAAGTAGTTTGGTTTATTTGACACCCCCCAACACCACACAGTCCTGACTATACTCCTTCTGTTTATACACATACACACACACACACACACACACACACACACACACACACGCCCTAAATCATCCCGTATGAGGGGGTTTGGATGTTGCCTGTTGGTGAGGAGGTGAAGTCACTCTAAACTTCATAAAGCATTTTTTTCTCACTATTTGCACAAACTGTGAAAGCTGCTTTTGCTGTGGTTTTCCTGCCTTCTTTTAAAGACTAACTGGCCTGTAAAATCTCAGAACTCATCCCGTGCCAGTATGTAAATACGGGCTTTCGTATGAAACCTCGGCAAAGGAACACTGTTCCAGTTAGCACTGGAGCTAACTTTACATTCATCACTGTTTTACACTCAGAACTGTTAAAAGGTGATTGTCAAATCATGAAGATTTGCCACCCACACCTCTATCATATTTTATGCTTCAATTTAAAAAAGACTTTCTCTTTCTCTCTCCCTCTCACTCTCCTTCTATCTCTCACTCATTATCTCTCGCTCTCTCCTTCTATCTCTCTCTCATTATCTCTCACTCTCTCTCTTTCACTCTATCTCTCTCACTCTCTCTCTTTCTCACTCTCTCACTCTCTCTCTGCCTCTCTTTCCCTTTCTCTCAATCCCCCCCCCCCATTTCTCTCTCACTCTTCCTCACTCTGCTATTGCCTGTGGTGACAAAGTGTCAAGTGCAGACCACCCATGTTTATGTTTATCTCCACTCTAGGAAGAATTCTACCTGTGTGTGTTTATGTGTGTGTGTGTGTTTGTGTGTGTGTGTGTGTGTGTGTGTGTGTGTGTGTGAGAGAGAGAGAGAGAGAGAGAAAGTTAGAGAGGTAGAGAGCTTGGAAATGGGGGTGAGGTCAAGGTTGGGTGAACCACATTCCTCTGAGAGAGAATTAGAGAAGAAAGTGTTGGACAGGAAAAGGGTGACTGACGGGTCAGTGTTGTGGACGAGCTGAATGAAGCGACTGCACTCATTTACAGAGAGACAGACAGAAGAACAGATGAGTTTGTCATGTGCTTTATTCAGATGTGAAGAGGATGGTCACCTCAAACTCCATACCTCATAACACGGAGCAGGACGATACTGAGTATCTCAGTTAATAATAATCTAATAGTCAGTAACTCTCTTCTATACCCTTATGTTCTGCACATTTATAGTTGCTTTTATTAGCAGGTCAGGTCCCTTCCGAACTGATTTAAAGGGTAGGAGCAGAAATTATGGGGTTTAAACACACCCTGCACTCTCTGCCTTTTATCTCACTGCTGTAATTGTGAACCTGAATATTTCTGCTTTTTATTGGGGGGTTTTTCTTTCTGAGGGAGAGAGAAAGTTCTGGGCTCCTTTCTCAGTCAGGGCAGCTGAGGGTTTCCTCTGAGTGGAGTTTGTGTGTCCAGTTTCTACCAGGTTCTCAACACCCACAATCTGTTCTGAACTATTTACCAGTTCAGAAAATCCAACATTTTACTCTTTTAGACCTTTAGAAAATTAATTACAAGCACAGACTTCAGGAGGTTCTTACCTTGAATACTTTATATACAAAAAATATTTGTTTGACACAATGCATCTGATTAAATCAAGTGATCATATTGTTCGTTTTCTCCTGTATACAGTTTTGGTTTCACCCATTAGGGAAAAATGGACAAAGAACTCCTGCTTTAACTACAGTTTCTCTGAACTTGAATCGTGAAGATAAAGTGTTCTCTGTTATAAGAACGCTGGTGTTTCCTGTCTGACAGATTAGAGGTGTTTTAGATTGACATTGGCTTTAGGAAAACCGTGTTGTGACATGAAATAGAAGCACATTCCTCACATAGTCTCACACACACACACAAACACGCGCACACACACACACAGGCCCTGGTATACTTCTCGTACCTCAAATTCATTTGGATCTTTGGTAGCGACAGAGTAAAGCAAAGCAAAGTAAACACAGTCAAATCAAAAGTTTCAGGTCAGGTAACATAAGAAGTTAATATAGCATTTTTCCACACATTTTACATTTCTGTTTACGTTCTGAGTTTAACAGATCAGAAAAAATTAAACAAAGTATAATATTGTATTATCACACTGAGTCCTTACTCTCACAATCCTGGATAGGGATCAGTGGTTCAGAAAACTAGAGGTCGACTGATGTATCGGTTTTGCTGATTGATCGGCACCGATAGTTGATTCCCGGAACTATCGGTGATCTGCAAAAATCCACGGGGATAGTTTTTCCGGGTTGCGTCAGAGCTAGGAGAAGCTGACTCACTGGACACCATGCACACCGGCGCTGTTTTCTCCATTATAATTTGAGGCTTCTTAACTTGAGTATTAACCTCAGTGGTGCCACTGGCAGTCCTGGGATTTGAAACCATGACCTTCTGATTGCAGGAGCTGCCAGAAAGTGGCACCAAACCAAAATTAAAAAAAGATGCATTATTTCATAATGAATCGACTTTCTTAAAAACATTAATGAGCAAGCATCTTTTAAACATCTGCACTTCTTTAACATTTTTTAAATTATCTGTGGACTTTTATTTCTTTTATTCTCTTAATTTCTCACTTCCCAATGTCTTACGCTTCCTGATCAATTAATATTTTTATTCTGGTTCTTTAAAGTCCATTGAGAGACCTTTGTGTATGATAATGGGTTGTATTAATATACTTGTCTTTTACTGATAGACTTCTGAAGTGTGTTTGGCGCCTGAACTCACTCTCTCTTTGAAGTTTTTGCTCAATTCGGTTTTTGGGAGCTACTTTTACTGCACCTCTCTTTCATCTTTTGTTCACACTCACAAAACTCACAAGAATGACATTCTCTCCCTCACACACAAACACACACACACACCAAAAGGAAATCCCGTGGCCACATCCTGAAATACAAGCCCTGTTCCACACAGAGACAGACAGAAAGACAGACACACACACACACACACACACACACACACACACACTCCAACAGACCCACAGCCAAATGTAAGTGTATGATTTCTTAATCTGAAGCCATCGTCCCCGTCCCCCCACAGCCTTGATTAACTGAAGTGTTTTGGAGCAGTGGGCTATCTGGTGTGTTTTGCTTCCCCTCGCTTAGACAGTGGGGGACTTTCAGACTTCTCCGTAAACAGTGCGGCCTCGCTGAGAGATCGCAGCACTAATTTTAGCGTGCGGCGATCTGGCTGGCTGTTGAGTTAGTGGCGGGTGAGTCAGACGGAGGCACTAAAGGCCAGTTGGGTAACTCGCATCACTCTGTTTTTCTCCTGAAGAGAGGAGTTGGATGTGAGAAATGGCGGGGCCTGGAGTGGAAGACATAAAAGAATGACCCTCCAATAATCTGACTGAACCTATTTTTGACACATAATACATGAAACCACCTATATTATTGACAGTCAGGGGAGAGTTCATCCCATTTGCTGTCCTAACTCATGTAAATGTGCTAAATAGTTTTTGCTGTCTTTAATGTGACCATAAATTCTGTAGCGATTCCTAAAAATCACAAGCCAGCAAAGCTATAGTAAAAACATGTGCTGTATCATAATGACTTTGGGAACAGTTTGTTCACACCTAAAAGAATATTGGTTCTTTTCTACTGATACGTACCATACTACAAAAAAAAAAAAACCATCCACAAATATTTTCCATTATAACCCAAGCTGCTTGATGGCGGGGCCAAAAATGGGCAGCAGCAGAGGTTATTGAATCACTGCTGTCTGATTGGTTGAAATGTTGTCAGACAACAGATGGAAAGAGGCAATTTTTGTACTGTCTGCACAAAAAATAACAGTGGAGATATACACTAACAACTGGAGACTAAAAGGTTGCAAAGGACAAGTACTACTGTCTGTTTGGCCTGAAGATAACTTTCAGTGGAAGTTTTCTACAAACACATATATCTTTAACACTATTAGAAATGTGAAGGTGTTCCAGGACATCACTAGCAAGTTAGCTGGGTTAAGTTTTCATCAATGCAGCTAACAGTATCAGTACTGTTACACTGGTGTTACTGGGTGTCAAATTCAGTTCACACTGTTTGTTATTGCCCATAAATGTTTAAAAAAGTCACAATATAAGGACATCAAGATTCATCCTAATAATATATATTATCCTCAGCAGTTTAGCATTTACTTCTAATTAATTTCTACTTAATGAAATGCTAAGGAACTCCAAAAAAGGTGGTTTTCTCCCAGCTGTCAAAACCAGTCCGGGATGATTGTGCTGCAAAGGGTATAAAACAACTTTAAAAATCCTGTTTACAGTAACTGCAAAAACGTGTTCCTGCAGGTATAAGCGCAGTGATGACATGGCATTTATTTTGCCTTCTTCTAGGAGATTTAGCGAAACCGCAGTGAACACTTCCATCCGTGCAGCACTGCTTGGCCTTTCCAGTACGAGGAGAAGATCCAAAATATGATTTTTCTTTTCCTGCAATGTGGGATGCTATAAAACAGCCACCAAAAATGAGTTTTGTATGCCTAATTTACAGCCTTTTTGCTGCGTGAAGCTGCTGGCGCTGTTCTTTACACCAGGACAGGAGAAGCACCAGATCTGTAGAGGCCTTACAGTCGATCATGGCTGCTGGGTGTGTGCAGGCCTGTGTTTGATGGTTCGCGTGATCAGCCTGGAGTGACCTAGCAGGGCAAGTCATGTTCCAAACAGACACCGCGTCCTGTTTTACTGCAGACCAAACCCAGTGAGCTGAAATAGCTGTTGTGAGAAACAACAAGCTGCATGACACACTCTAAGCCCAAGACGAGACTGAAACACACCAGCCCTGTCATTGTTTTGTCTGGATGATGAGACGCTTTGTCTGATCACACATTTACTGCTTTCTGGGTTGCTTTTATCTATTTTTGGTACAGAAACAGCCAAATGCCGCATTTTATTACTGGTGATGAAGTTAAAACACATTACTTCACAGTGTTTGTAATTCTGCACATCATTATAAATGTAACAGAAGCCTCATTTATTGATTTGTATTTATTGACATCGGTGAAATACCCAACCCACCCTATTACTTTTTTTATGTGAAACGCATTATAGTTGTTTCAGAATGTACCTTTCTGATCTAAATTTTATTTGTTAAATCTGTTTAATCTGTTAAATCTCTTTTTACAGCAGCCATAAAATGCAGCTTTAGTCTCTCTTTAATGTCCACCAGTTTGGCCTTGGTTTTTAGCATGTGTGCTGTAATGGTTTATTAAAAATGGCCTTCTAGTTTGAATAAACATATTTAATTTCATTGTATTTATAAAAAATCTATCTGTTAATTTCCACTTTTAATTAACCTGATAGATGAGAGTTTGAGTGTTTTTCTTCCTTTCATCTAATTTCTGCCTTGTTTTATTGTGTTTTATTTGTAAGCATGTTTATTTCAATGTGAAAGTATATTTGCATGTTTTGTGTGTCTTTTAGAGCCCAACTATAAATAACACTTTGTGATAGAATAATGTTCCCTTTAAACACACCTCAATAAATTAATAAATAAAATGAATAATAACAAACAATTAATAATTTATAAATTAAAAATATATCAAGTTGGCATATCTCCAGCTACAGAATTGTTCTTTTCTGAGGCTGGGGGATTCTGGGCAGACTTTGTTCACAGAGAAGTGTTGTAGTTTTTGCTATATTATTTGTTTTCCCAGTCCAGAAAAGTCTAGAAGAAGTCTGGAAGCACTCAATAAAGCTCAAAAGCATGAGGAACGTGGTTGTAAAGAAGGAATATTAGATTTTGTGGCCCACATTAAAGATTGTAGTTGTCACGTTTTAAGTCCAACGGCTCTGAAAGCCCTCTAGCCCTCCAGATTGGGATATTTCTGCTGAGACCTTTTTCTTACACTATATGCACAAAAATGCTGTTGTCAGTAAGATAGCTGCGTGTAAATACAATAGATAAACAAAATTAGTAATTTACTACTAAACAAAAATAGTGATTTTGCATTGTTCTTTATACCTGTTCTTTCACATAGAGACATAAGTAGAGATATTGCACATGACAAGGCTTTTGCACATAATAACTCGTACTTAAATATATTGCACATAATAATGATTTAACACACAATAAGAAATTTCACAAATAAGTAGCAGCAGGTTATTGCACAGAGTCTATAAAATCTGATGTGTGTGAGTGTGTGACAGGGGAAGGAGTTATATGGGTGAGGGGGTCTGATGGGTGAGGGGGAGGAGTTATAGGTTCTGATGGGTGGGTGTCTGACAGGGGGAGGAGTTATAGAGTCTGATGGGTGAATGTATAACGTGAGGAAGAGTTATAGCGTCTGATGGGTGGGTGTATGACGGGGGACAGGGTTATAGAGTCGGGTTGGTGTGTTATGAGGGAGGAGGAATAGAGTCTGATGGGTGGCCGTATGACAGGGGGAGGAGTTATAGAATCTGAATGGCAGGTATGATATTGGGGATGGGTATAGAGGCTGATGTGTGAGTGGGTGACAGTAGTTTGGACCAGTAGAGGCTTTAATCAAACAACATAAGCAAAGTGAACCAGTGTGAGTTTGCTTTAGCCAATTGGAGCCAACAATGGACAGATGTATCTACACCCAGAGGAAAGAGAAAGCCAATGGAAACTTCTACAAAGTTAATAAATAATGCAGGCCAGCCAAATCTAACAGGGCCAAGGCCAAATGCCAAACTCTACGCTTCCAGTATAGATGGGTCACACCAGACTGGGGACCAACTGTCACCAACTAAAGACAATCGGACAGATTAGTGTGGAGTTAATCTCAGAAGGATGCAAGACAGGCTACGATTTTGAGGTCTTGACAGTTCCAGGGTCATTCTGCACCTCTGTGATAATATTTTTACACCGGTACATGTACAGGCCTCTGGGTAACCAGTGGAGGAGGAATGTAATAGGGATTTGGCATATGCTAGCAATAAAGCTCTGCAGCATATAGCGGCTTGCGCGGCCCCTCTGCCTTTGAACAGCTGCCCTGTTTGAGTTGGAGAGTAGCTTTTAATTTATTTTCCTATTCTTTCACCCTCCGGTCTCTGCCAGCCACTCCATTTTCGAGATTCATTTTCATAGCTATTTATTATCCCTTGAAAAAAATGGAGAGGGGGGAGGAGAGTGAGGGTAGGAAAGAGAAGAAAAGAGAGTAAGAATACCATGGAAGACAGAGAGGGAGACGAGGGGGAGGGAGGGAAGCAGGAGGATTTTACGCAGACTCCCAAGTTTTATGTTGGGCAGAATTGGAGTTGACTGTTTAAATGCAGCTCGCCGCGAGCTTCTCTTCTGTAAGAATGTGCGTTAATGAGTTTAATGTGCTGCTTTTGGCAGTGCGGTGCAATATATGTTGGGCTCTTTGGGCTTCTTTTTTCTTTTGTGCCTGATAAAAAACTGAAATGAATGTTTTAATGTTTCATAAGTCTGCCCCCCCCCCCTCCAACCCTCAGGACTCAACTATGGAACTCATAAGACCCCCAAGAGAACACACCCCCAGTCCTACAAGGAGTAGGATCTTTCAGCAGCAAGATTTAATAAGTACTAAGGTTTAAAGTTAACAGACTAATCCAACAAAGTTTACTTTTAATAAGTTACTTTTATTATATTTAAAATTGCACAACAGCTTTTTGCATGTGGCCAAATGACATGTAGCTCCAAACACGCATTGTGATTGGCTGAGCAGCGTTCCGCCTGTGCTGGGATATAATGACATCGTTCCTTCACCAAAACGGTTTCATTTTAACCAAGCACAAAAACTATACTAAATAATATTAACATGCAATCAAGAGATGTAAATGTAGTTATTTTATAGATCTATAGTTATTACCTGTCACTGCTTATATGATAGAAGCATTTCCTCCCATTTATTAGGCAAAACATGAAATTAGAATGCAGCATGACCTGAAATGTTAAACAAAGGGCATTCTAATGTATTCTAACAATTGAGCCAACAGTTCAAACCACACAATGCTCCAGTTGAGTGTCTATATTTATTTATTTTTGACAATTTATAACAAAATCACATTGAACTTCAACTGCAACTGAACTCTATAGCTTACGGTCTCTTGTGCAAATGTCTTGAGCCATTTCCTCATAGTTTGCTTCCAAAGATCCAGACTTTGTTGTAGTTTTAATGCAGTTTGAGAAATCGTTCTCCAGGCTTCCTGCAGGAATGTTTTTTGTTTGTTAAATCATACAGTGACCTACATATTAAACACTCAAGCAGAACAAAGCATATCTAACTTGAGGCCTGAACCAATGAAGAAACAGAAGCAGATGATTCCTGTAGGCCTGCTGGTGAAGCCGAATGCTGAGTAGTTGGAACACATCATATAGCCACCTAGATTTTGAATGTAACCTCCAAAAACAGCATTTAAACACAATGTAAGCACTTTATAAATATTGACTAGTTTTTTTCTGGGTTTTGCCAATAATTTCAATCAAAATATATTCCATTAGGGTTATTGAAGGAAAAATACACAGTTCGACCCCGGGGCATCATTAGGATCTTGAATCATTTAGGGCTATCTTTTAGTTTTGATTTGTTTGATTGTTTTTGATTTGACAGATGATAAGGATTAAATCTGAGTCTATTGGCTATTTTAAATTACTATTTTTATGTTTGAGATCTAAAGCAATTCACAAACCCCAGTCCTAATAACACCACTGTTTTAACTGAGGGACATTTAAAAAAACATCTTTCCTATAAATGAGAAAGTGGGAATTTTAAAGGACCTCCATATGATGTAAAGGACTTCTTTCACCCCAAGACCAGCAACTGTTTTAGAAGAACATTCTGCTTGAAAAACAACATGAGCCTTCACCACGGGCTCAGCCGAGAGTGACAGATGATGAGAAAGAGAAACCAGACTAGTGTGAAAGTTTCCCATCTGGTTTCTGGCAGACAAGTGCGTCACCAAAATGTTTACTCGTGTTTACTGCCTGTCTGTCAAACATTTACAACTGATCAGCAGGACCTGCTACTGGCCATCCTAACTCTTACTCACAGCACCGGGATTTAGGGAGTGCGTGTGTGTGTGTGTGTGTGCGTGCGTGTGTGTGTTTTGAAAGACTTTTGCTGATAGATTAACTGTTTGAAATGTCAGCAGAAAAAGTAAACCCTTAATTATAATTTGTAACAGTGTAATCTTCCGCACTGGAGATACGCTTTAATCTTCATGCTTTTTTATGGAGATAAGCACCAATATATGTATTTTTGAAAAAAGATCGCCACTCAGTACCCCAGCACAAATACAGTACGTCCTGAAAATATTGGACAGAGACTTTGCTCTGAACTTTTTATACATGTGGGTGAAAAGTAAGCAACGGTTGAGTGTATTAGATCCCTGATCCCTCATTAGTATTGCTCTAACCTAAGCTGTCATTAGGGCCTACATTGTCTGGGAGTCTAGATTGCATTTGCTATTAACTGTAAATATGACCAAAGTCCAAGTATGATTCCCAATTATTTATTTCTGTATATCAGAAATAAACAATCTTCTAATTTTGGACATTACTGAAGTCTGACCTGTTTCTCCTAAAACAGTGAAGTAACAGGAGCAGGTGTTTCCAAATACAGGGGGTCCTCCAGTCCTTTGACAGTACAATGACAATGATGTAAAGTGAATTTCGGTGTTAGTCAAAACACAGATTAAGTCACTTACCTATCTTTACACAGTTGTGAAACCATAAAAACACAAATAAGTCACAGAAAAAAGGAAAACTCCCTCACTCATATGCCATGTTACAGTGTATTCAGAGTTACAGAGTTCGCCCACAAAGTCTGAAAGTGCGAGGCTAACGGTGGAAGCTGAGTGGGAGTGGGGGTGAGTGTGGTAAACTCGAAACATTGTATGTAAAGGCTGTTTAATCCGGAGGACCAACATTATTTTTGATCAAACAAGGTGATTCAAAGCAAAATATGCACAATATTGTATGTCTATATATAGTTGATTTTAGGGGAACACACATCATTATAAATGAATATACAGGTAATCACATAATAAATAAACACTTGACTTGAAACTTTTTGCAGTGTAGTGCAAAACACAAACATTTCACCAGACGCTTCTCTGTTGCTCCATCAGTCATTCCTGCTTGTTTCAGAAAGTAAAGGTCTTCCTGCAGGCCTTCAGAATGTGACCTGCTCCTCACGGGGACACCTTCCACTTTCTGATCTTGATAAACTTCATTCTGCTTCAGGTCTGTAAGCTATGAGCTGAATCTTTTACTGAAGACTGTTTCTGAACAGTGATGATGCTTCATCAGTTTTATCTGCTGAAGACAATCGCATTAATCAGTAAAGCATGAAAACTGCACTGTTTAATTAAAAAGACTCATTGAGCTGCATCAAAAACTACTCAAACAATGTCAGTAGAGAATATTATCTGATGCTACTGCCTCTTGGTCAGCAGATTTTCTTGTCACATTCCTGCTGAGAAGAGCCACATCAATCGAGATAAAATTTCCGGTTCCACAGGAAACCGCTCATGCCTGTGCCACCGTGGTTCAAAGATGAGGTGGAATGCTTCATGAGAAGTTATTTTTCCTCCACATTTTCCTCATTCCACCACGGTGGCATAATTTACTGAACAAAACCCTGGACTATTTGCTCCTGAATCTTATGAACAGATTCCTCTGTTAAGTCACGCTGCTCTTTAATCTCTTCATGGTCACATTTTACACATGTAAACTACCTGGACGGTATTGTCGATTCACTTCTGTACCAATGTCTTAAGCTGCCCTTCAGTTATTTATATTTTACTTTGAATCCCTTTGATGCTATTTTATTCCTGTCAAACCGTTTTATGTTTGGTAACTTGAGCGGATTAAATGAAAGGGAAGGGAACAACTGTTTTACTGTGGCAGCCTGCAAAATGCCTAAAGATAAATGGTTCCTAGTTAAAGTTGTTCCAAGCACTCAGCATTCAGCACCACCAGTATACTGGTCATCTGGAACCACCTGTACCTGTTTAAATGATTAAAATGTAGGTCATTGTGTGTCTCAACAAACAAGAAACATTCCTCTGAATCTGGTCAGAGTCTTTGAATGTCTTTCAGGAAGCCAAGAGAACTGTTCCTCAACACTACATTTAAAAATGCAATAAAGTCTACATAGAAGGAAAATATGAAGAAATGGGGTCGAATACTTCAATACTTCTGCACAGCACTGTATGCTAAACAGTTTCTTTACCTTTATGGCATTTAACATATGCTTATATCCAATACGACTACCATTCGTTACCTACAGTCTCCCTGGAGCAACCTGGGATTAAGGGTCTTGCTCAGGAACACAGTGGTGGTTTCACTGAAGATAGGATTTGAACCATGACCTCTTGGTCTAGCGGCAAGTCTTCTACCCACCAGTTTCTCTAGAATAAAGATGTTTTATTCATTCATCATGGAAAGCAGTAATGCACCATCTTGGCACAATTTTCTCTTTCAGTTTCAGTACTAATTGTGATAAAGTTATATTTCATATTCTTGTGGCAGTTTCCCAGTATTGCTCTTTTAAATTGTTTTGTTTTGTTTAAATTGTTTTGTTGCTTTTTAACAGCTGATTTTGATGTTCTTAATCTTTTAGCTCTGCTTTGCATTGATAAACAAAAGAGGTCCCTTACACTGGAAAGCAAAGATTTTATAAATGAAACTGACTGTGCTGAATCCAAAAATTGTCCTTGCACATCCAGATTTTGAGTTATAGATATTATTTTGCTGTACTGTTGCATGCCAGCATAATAACAGTTATTTCTGTCATGTGTATGTTTGCTACCGCCTCATTTGAAATACGCTCTCTGGATGAATTCAGTGCTGTGAGATTTGAAGCCTGTCGATGAGCGGCTCCTCTCTTTTACATGGTTTTCTTGGATATAGGGTAACATTTTAAGCAAAACATGATTTGATGCAGCTGTGTCAACCATCCTGACAGATTCTGTTACATTTGTGGTAAATAAATGACCAATAAAGCTGTGCTTGCTTTCAAGTGCTATTTCGGATATAAAATTGGAGAGCAGAATAAAAGCTAGGCCTCATAACTGCTGTTCTGTTTGTTACTCTGGACTCACTCAGTGGTTCATTGGCAAAAGGAAACTGGTGTTGAAAGATCATCACTCGGACTTATGTTTCTGCATGACTAAAATTTCTGGATTTCCGAAGAAGAATAAATCAAAATGCGTCTGTCCTGACTGTGAGACTTTTTGTAAACCAGTACAACATGATACAGAGAATTCAGGGCCGATTCCATCTTATTCTGCTCTGCTGAGGGTGACAGTTCTGATGGAGATCTCATGCATGCATAATATGATGTGATACACCTTCAGATTTGAATTCAGCACACTGGCTGTAGCATAGAACACATGTAATAGAAAAAAGCACCAAGAAATTAATTTCTGTGATCCAGTGTTGTAGTCTCAAATGTACACACCAGAGCAAGCAGAGGGTTTTTTATTTACTTAACCCATTCACCAAGTGAAGCCCTGCGCAGCACGTGGGGATGGTATTTTGCTTAAGGGGACCTCAGTAGTGCCTCTGGCAGTCTGGGGATTCAAACACACACCCTTCTGATTGTGGGGGCAACTCCCTAACCACTGGGCCACCAGTTGGCTGATTCTGAGTTTCAGCCTCATGACAAACCGCTTCATTGCCTCTGACATTTCTCTGATCCGTGTGTCATGTCCTCTGCATGGTTCACCAAGTAAAGATGAGTAACAGATCCATGCTGAGATTCTGCATTTTAACCTCATAGTTGTTTCATTCCAAATCAGCTGGACTAAATAGCCAAATCAACACTGTCCACACACAGAGTCACTCACAGAGAGAGTGAGAGAGAACTGGAGAGGGGGGGGTTTGGAGATGGAGGGGAGAGAGAGAGAAAGCAAAGGTGGGAGAGAGAGG
>JBBMFX010000016.1:205650-219624 GCA_037832545.1 Rhabdalestes septentrionalis | reverse complement strand
TATATATATACATACATAGAAACTGGTTACCATTAATGGTTCATTGAATTACATTTATTTTCAGTTTAAATCAGCTTTGATTACACAATTTCAAATTTTTTTTCCAACAACCTTCCTGCTAGTGAACTATATGTGGGATATAATCCAACAAAACGTTTTTGAAGTGGTATTTCAGGGCTTAATGGTCATGGGGGAGCCCGTAGAGGGTCTGCCGTAGAGAGTTTTAGACAGTTGCTCTGTAATTGGACTCTTGACTAGTCATGCAGTACTACCCGCTGTATTTGTGTCTGGCTCTCATCCCTGTCCTCATGTGCTCATGGGTAATGTTCCAGACAGCCCCACAGCACAGGAAGCGAGGGCTCAGATTAGGGTTTCTCCCCTGACATTGTCTCATGGAGATGTGTTTTGCGTGGCTCGACATAAAAAGGCCTCGTTTAAGAATGCCGAATCCAAACATTGCAGCCAGAGACTCTGTTACAGTGCAGGAAGTTACTACGAGCCCGACATCTCATTAATAATAAATATATCTTTTGATGTGTGGCTGTGGAATCTTGGATGCTTGGGGTGAAACACTGAACTTGGGGTTGTAATCGCCCTCCCTGTCTTTCCCCCTGTTGCATCCCTGTCTCCTGACATTCAAAGACAGCGCTGCCAAAACCCACACCGTCCACCAAATCGAGGACAGAGGGGGTTCCGAACTCATCCTGGAAGCCAACGAGGGCACCACCACCCCTGTGCCAACAACAACAACCACAGCTGTTGCTCCAAAAACAACAACAACAACAACAACAGCAGCAACAACAACAACAACAACAATAAGAGCTGCTTCACAAACAACAAGTGCAGAGGAACTTCTGATCATGAGCTCAACTCAGGCCACCCCAACAACGGGGAAAACGGTCATCACGGTCATGCCGGGGCTGAACAGCAAGGACGGTGTTGGAAAGGCCAACACTAACAAAGCAGGTATTGTTGATGCATCTTCTTACAATTCCTCTCATCTCTTTTACTTTTTTACATTCTTTTCCATGTCCATGTTCAGAACCCACCCAGGCTGATCCCCTTTTGTTGTACATAAGTATCCAATACACTTGTCCCAAGCAAGTAAGGACCCTCACTAGCAATCCCGACACTGAAAATGTGGAGCATCTGGGGGATGCCCTACACTGTTTTAAAACACTAAAGACACTTTTCCATAGGTAGATAGGAACTGAACTGTCCTTAAACCACAACGCAATAGCATAAAAATTGTAGCACACTCTGATTTTCCAGATAATCTCAGCCCAGTAACTCTGACACACTGTTTCTGACACGCAATTCTCTCCTTGACAGTTTATGGACAGTTGTTGTCTCAAAACTGCATTCATGTTGTCAAATTTATTTTGTTATTATGGTCTTTTATTTTTTTATTGTCTTGTTTAGCCATGCAGGGAATCTCTAACCCAGCTACATTGTTAGTAATGTTCTGGGACACCTTTGAGTTAAAGATACGATTCTTAGTGTCATAGAAATCTCCCTCAAAAATGAATCTTCATCCCACACAGATGGGAGTGCATCTACTTTATTGACTTTCTAGTTGTGATTTTGTAGGTCAAGTATGGTTTGGGTACAGGTCACTTGATTGGTAATGGAAAAACTCTGGTTTGCAGTATGGCATGTTTTTTTGTGCGAGTGGAAAAGTGCTGTCAGTGCACCCTTATCTCTGGTGTACTCTCATGTTCCAGGCAAATCTGTGGAGTGTGAGGGCACCATTGCCTCAGTGGAGATGCCAGAGAAGCACCACAGTTATGGCCGCAATGAAGGGGCCTGGATGAAAGACCCCCTTGCCAAGGACAACAAAATCTATGTCACCAACTATTACTACGGCAACAACCTGGTGGAGTTCCGCAACCTAGAGAATTTCAAGCAAGGTGGGAAACCAAAACAAGTGTGACAAATTTAACGGAGGGGTCTAGAAAACACTGTCATAATGTAAGACACTGATTTTCTTAAAGTTGCACTCGCTAATCATCCCATGTTTCTTCTGAAATGAAGGAGATTAGTTGGGAGTTTGCTGCAGGAAAGGCCTCCACTCTTCTGGGAATTCTTTACAGTAGGATTTGATTGCAACCTCAAGAGCATTAGTGAGGTCAGATTCTGGTGTTGAAAGATTAGCTCTGGATCACAAACACTATTCCAGCTCATTCTAAAAGTATCCATCACTCCAGAGAATGCAGTTCCACTGCTCCACAGAGTAGAGGGTAGGTTTTGTAGCACTCTAGCTGTAATTTGGCACTGGGCGTAGTGACCTTAGGCTGTGCCAGAGCTTCCCGTAGTGGCAGTGCTTTTTAATGGAGCTCTGTGTGTGCAATTGAACACCAGTGTCAGCAGTAGGCACATATTAAAGTAGCTGACCTCACTAATTAGAAGGACTGTCTGGATGGTTTTTGACATTTAGTGTATAAAATGAGTAAAACAAGTTCCAGGGAGATAACGCTAAGATCTATGGGAGTATGGGCTGTTTCCCTGCTCAAAACACCTGTTTCAATCCAGGGTATTAATAAGGGAGTTTGTTCCACAATTTTTATTCTTTACTTTTCTGGAAAGTATTCTTTACTTTTCTTTATACATTTCAAAGAGACCCGATTGAATTAAGGGTATAAAAAGTGCCTGCTGCTGGGAGGGTTAGATATGTGTGTTTGAGCAGGAAAATTACCAAAGAAACCCTGTTGGAAAGGAATTTGGTATCCTTGTTCTAACGCAAATTTCTACATCTACAATCTACAATCCAGGTCGATGGAGTAACCTTTACAAGCTCCCCTACAACTGGATAGGAACTGGCCACGTGATCTACAACGGCGCCTTCTACTACAACCGAGCTTTCACCAAGAACATCATCAAATATGACCTGCGGATGCGATACGTCGCGGCCTGGACACTCCTGCATGACGTGGTCTATGAGGACACCACACCATGGAAATGGCGCGGCCATTCCGACATCGACTTTGCTGTGGATGAAAGCGGGCTGTGGGTGATCTACCCCGCGCTGGACTACGACTACTCGCAGCACGAGGTCATTGTCATCAGCAAGCTGGACCCGGGAGACCTGTCCATGAAGAAGGAGACAACGTGGAAGACGGGCCTGAAGCGCAACTCGTACGGGAACTGCTTCATCGTGTGCGGGGTTCTTTATGCTATTGACAACTACAACCAGAAAGAGAGCGAGATTTCGTACGCCTACGACATGCACACCAGCACCGAGGCCACACCGAGGCTCCCCTTCACAAATGAGTATGCCTTCGTCACTCAGGTGGACTACAACCCCAAAGAGAAGGTGCTGTATGCCTGGGACAATGGCAACCAGGTTACCTATGCCATCCACTTTGTGGACCAGTGAGAGGTCCTCCAGATGCCCAGCTCCTCCATCCAGTCACTTTCTTTCAGGACAGGACATGATATCTGACTTTTAAAAATTTTAGGATGAAAACTTATAACAAAGGACACTTCAAGCTACGTTGTTACATTTGTGTGAGGGTTGATGTTTTTGAAATTATTTTTTTTTCTGAATTTGGAAAGACTTTAAAGGCTGCATTACTGAAAAATATAAGCTGAGTGTCAGGTTAACATGTTACCTTTAGGGAATCAAGCCTTTTTAACAGTAATATTCAAGTGTTAAGGAAATGACCAAAGAAAAACATCTCATCAAAACATTTAACTGTAAACTCTAATAGGCACATTTATTATGGATGACAATATTAAGCACCTTTATGAACTCTAAACATTTTACTCCTTTTATTAAGCAAAAAAAGTGGTTTCTGTTTTTTTGCAAACATTTTTTCATAAAACCACTCAATACCTATGCCATATGTGGTGCTTGTATTAGAGTGTAATGACATGTAAATTCCTTCTTTATACTCAACTATTCATTTTGTAAAATAATAATTTTGAATTGTAAATATTTTCAGAACATGCTACCGATTTATTTGATACAGTACATCACTATAACATTGTGTGTTTTGATGTCATTTAAAAAACAAATGTACTTAAACTCCTGGATGAGTTTTACTAGATCTACTGTTTTCTGTGTTTCATATATGGGGAATATCCTCCACGGTTTCCTGCACAATAGTTGAAATAAACGTTCACTCCATTACCACATGTTGCATTAAGAATCTTATGAGAAAGTGCCATTTACTTTGATGGAGTGTATAATCGAAACTTTTTTGATCATTCATTCTAATATGAAAGTGACAGTTTTTGCAATACATGAACACACCACAGTGTGAACAGCATGAAATTCTTCTCTGCATTTAATTCATTTACCAGAGTGGTGCAACAGGCCATCAGGAACACAGCATTCGGGGAGCAGTATGTGGGGGGATGGCAACTTGCTCAAGGGTACCTTAGTTGTGCCACAAGGAGTTCTGGGATTCGAACCCACAACCATCTGATACCCTAACCGCCAAGCCGCCAGCTGCCCCCATTCGCTCAATTAGAATAGAAAACACGTAGACGTAATGTAGAAAAATGTGTGAAATTCGTATAATCTGGGCAAACGGACAGAATGAGGCTACTGACTAGAATCCACAGACCAGCTTCAGTTCAAAACCAAGGTAGCAAGACAGTCCCTGATCCTGACCATCTAACTTAAGGCCTGAACGAGTGAAGAAACATGTGTAGAACATTCCAGATGATCAGGCTGGCATTTTGTATTCTGGCACATTAGTATACTGGTGGTGCTCTGTGTGTAAATAAATACATGATTATTATCTAATCATCTAATTAATTATAAGCTCTCTGATGAATCGCCCACAATCATAATTAATTGCACACATTTTTGCTGTAAAAATATTTAAACCTTTGAATGAATTTTGGCATATGAGTGAATGAATAAACAACATTACAGACATTCAACGTCTCTTTTATTTAAGAACTCTTTTTACACACTTCATGTGCAGTGATAGTCACAGCAAGCAAAAATATGATCTAACATGCTGAGAGAAAACATGCTTCAGCAAGAACAATATTAGAACCAAGTCCATCTAGAAGGTGCAGTTTAAGACAAGGTGCATACAAGCGCAGGTGTTCTGGTGATTCATGCTGTCATGCTGTCTGGAAAAATGCTACCGTAGCGCAAACACACAAAGTCTATCGATGTTAACTTGTCGAAAAGTGCTACCTTTAAGTTTGTTGAGTTCATGCAGTCTTATTTTACTTTTTGAGAAGTGTCTAGATAGAAAGACAGATCTTTAGAGGTGCATAGAGTCAGTTTATACAGTCCGGTTCTAACACTGAGAAATGCTATGCTGAAGCAGGGTGTTCTGACAATTTATGCAGCCTTGCCAAAAAATGATACAACTGAAAGCAGATTCTTTCGATCCATGCTCCACTGTGGAAAAATACATCCTTGAAATTTATACAGCATCCAGTGTCCTGAGGTAGCAAAGATTTGTGAGCATGGCAAGGAGTCTCAAGACTGTGGAATATATGTATGTGTATACATGCATGTCAATTATTATTCATACCCTTCTCAATAATCAATACAAAAGAGTTTTTTTGCCTATTACAGCAATCAAATGCCTCCTATAATTGCTGATGTGCTTTTTGCACATCTCCACTGGTATTTTTCCATTGACTGTGACAGTTTCCAAAAGGCAGAACTAATACTGGACGTACAACTTTTTGTTCAAATGTAAATAATTGCTTAGAAATATTTTTCTCCACAATGATGCTTCTTTTACATCATTTTATTATCTTCTTGGAGACACCTGTGTCATTTCCAATCAAGAAGAAAGTCCAAATTCGCCAAAGGTATGAATGATTTCATAACTGTATATTCTGCACAATTAATGTTCTGTACATGATCAAAATGATTGTTTTACAGTGCGCATACATATCAACAAAATATTTCGTAGAGAGGGTACTGTAATACAATACTTCTCCATCTAATCTTACAGAACACTTCCACTCTCTAACTTTTCCCTTTTGGGTCAACGGTCATCTTTATTCTGTCCAGACAGGAAAGTGGACGCACCCTCTAAACGTTTCCAGCAGTCCATGTTTTCAGCAGGGAAATGTGGGTGTGGCTTTGTTTCACTGATGGATGGGAGTGAGTGTGTGTGTGTGTGTGTGTGTGTGTGTGTGTGTGTGTGTGTGTTGGGGGATGACCCAGGGCTGTGGTTTGACTTTGATGTGCCTGGTTTGTCCCAAAAGACTCTAATCCATCCCACCCACCCACCTAGCACCCTTTGAGGCTGTAGTTTCCGTCCTCCTGATGCCAGTATCAATACTGCTGTGATGAAGCACTAAGAAACCCAATTGACTTGTCACATCGTTGCTCTTTGTTTTAAGACCACGCAGATGAGACTCCAACACCAGGTTAAAACCTGTTTGTTTTAACCCATGGAATATTTATTTAAATCTGGGACGTCACACCCGGATATATTTTCCCTTTCTGGCTGGAGTGGCCATAAGTGCGATGACCTCACCCGGCACAGACTCTGCGGGCTCGCGTTTCAAACGGAGATGTCAGCGATATAATTCATGCTGAATGATCAGAGTAGGTTAGGCTAATGGAGCTCTATTGTCCAGGACCCCCTAAAGTTCCTCTTTGGCAGGTCGACAAGCCACAATGTGTGTGTCACACCAACAGCTCAGCCTTTCCTACACACACCCTGCACCAAAACGACTGCGCTGGGGCCGCCTCCTTCGTCCGGCCCATTAAAAACATTTGGAAACCTGGATCCAGAGCCAGGAAAGGCCAGTGTCTTGCTAAACCCAGAGGTGTGCAGGATGACAGGATGATTGACCAGCTCTGCTGCTGGGTCCCATTCGTGTGTCCTGCTTTTTTAAATTGGGCTTTTGCCTCTTTTTGAGCTGTAAATGGAGCTTAGGTCCAGTACTAAAATGTGATCAAAATGTAAATAATCATTTCTGGCCATTCCTGTTGCTTCTTGTTGTTTCTTGTTGCCACATCAAAAACATTTGACAACACAAGGGCACAGAGGCATTTTTAATGGGGGGCGGGGGGGGGGCGGGGGGGGGGATCTATATCAATGAAAGGAGTGATTTTGAAAAGTTGCAGGGGACCCCCCTGCAATAATGGTTTCGGCACCCATGATTACTTCCCAGGGCCTGGGCCTTTATAAGCCATTAGAACTGAGTGAAATTTGATGTCAATGACTAAATTACCTCCAAAATTGACCCCTAAAATCCCAACTGAATCTTTCAGGTTTGAGGCTGTTGTGGAAAAGGCTTGGAGGTTTGCTCAGTTAACCCTTAGAATTCAGAGTGTATAAGCGAAATCTGATGTCAACAAATGAATCAGTCCAAAAACGGAGCTTGATCTCCTACACACTCGCCGTTTCCTGCTCTTTCACTCACCGAACCTTTGCTCAGCCACTCTTGGCCACTGCAGGTTTTCCCCATCCACTTGTGAGCAGAGACTGTCCTTAAGTTCTCCCAGGCTCCAAGATATTGTCTTTTGTTCAGTTTGTTTCTAAGACCTAAAAGAAATGAAATTTTGCATTTTTGTTCTTTAGTATTAAAAACTGGTAGCAGTTATTTTTTATATGTTTTACTTTTTTCAATAGATGAATGCTCCTTAATCTCAATTAAAACCCTGCTTTTCTGACACTAAATTTTCAATCAGGCAGTTTTTCACTGTATTCACATTTAGTTAAAGGGATGTGTGTTTTAATTGTCATTTGTTGTCTTTCAAGGTCACCACAGCACATTCCTTACAGATTTGTGGTTAATGTGGCAACAGAAAGTTGAACTTTGATCTTCTGACTGTGCTGTCTGCAGCTCTGCTCAGTTAGGTCCAACAACAACCCTTACAGGGGATTTCCAGCCTAGCTCAGCAGTGACATGAACTGCCATCGCTGGACTGAACTGTCTCCTGCTGTAATCTGTGGCCGCTGAGAGCTTTTCTTGAAGTTGCAATGGACAGAACACAAACATACGCCTCGACATACAGCCGCAAGGCCATTATGAGTGTAATTAGAGAGCAAAAAGATTCCTGCTCTTACGCAAGATGCAAAGCAAATATGAGATGATTTCTCAATCCAGACACAGCATCTCAAACATGCTGTAAGAATTACAACACTGAGCATCTACTGCTTCTCCTCTCCAGACAGATTTACAACTGATACGAGTGATGAAATAAAGACTTCTAATTGAAACATCACCACAGAAAAATGTGAGTTACGTGGAAGATGGCGAGTCTGGAGCCGTTCCATCGCTAATGTCTCGCTGACATGAGCTCCATTGGGCCTCGACTCTTGGTGGTGACAGAAGAGAGCATTTACTTCCAGCATCTTGGCCAAGACACACTAGAGATGAATGGCCAGACACTGGAAGGTGGTTTAAGATGTTTTCAGAAAACAGCTGGGCCAAGGATCTGTTTAATCAAGCCATTTATCCAATCTTTAATTCTCTCACAGAATTAAACAGAGCTTCATTGTAGGTGAAAATGAATCACAGACTAAAAGCTAACATAAACAACAGACGCTATCACACTTTACCCTGTACAGTCTGTAGTGTTGTCATGATGTCATTGACTATTAGAAGCTAAGCTTTGGCTAAGCTATAACTGGTGCACATGAAGACTTTTGGCCATTCTAGGATAAACATGACACTTGAAGCTCATAAGCGACATTAACCATGTGAAACACTACTTCTTATGTCAATATTACTGATATACTTCTGATCTCTTATGAGCAGTAGCATACTCCTAACCACTATTTCTTTTACGAGTACTTGAACTACAGTACTGCAAGTACAGTGTACTTCATATCGAGTATTGTCTGTACATTTTTTATTTGATTTATTTACCCTTTATATTTTCTATTGTTCTTGTCTCTGGGTTGTTGCAGTCATAACATGAGCAATTTCCTCTGGGATCAATAGTTTTCTGATTCTGAACATATAACAAAATTTGTGTGTTGCAGTTTTACAGGAACTCTTTCATTAAAGAGTCCACGAAGCTGCTCCTGTTTTCCATTTAATAAAAGAGAAAACCTGCTTAAACTGTTATGTGCCATATTTTTTTAGATATGAATTCTGACTGCATAATATATGCATTTATTTAAGTGCATCATAAACTGTAACTACTACTACTATGATACTACTACTAGTAATAATAATAATATTTATAATTATAAGTACATGGAAGCATGTTGGGGCAGGGGTTAGCAGTGTTGCCGCACAGTACAAGGGTCCTGGGTTCGACTCCTGGGTAGGGCGCAGGGTCTTTCTGTGTGGTGCTCCTCCCACTGCCAAGCATGTGCATGCATTGGGGATAGGTTGATTGTGCGTGGTTGTCTGTATGTGGCCCTTGGAGGTGCTGGCGGCTGTCCAGAATGTACCCCGCCTTCGCTGATAGCAGCATTTAGAAGTAATAAAAATTAGTCTAATTTTATATAGGTCATATGAGGTAATTAGTCACAGTGACTCCTCAGTGAAATGAAAAAATACACAACAGATATAAATAATAAGATACATAAAAAATGGAAAGGAAGGGTTACTTGCAATTTTGAGCCTTGATTTTCGGCACAAAATAGGTCCCAAAATAATACAATATAGGTCCCTCTTACCGTAAATCAAAACATGACTGTTAATTCCTCAGTCTCTTCCTAATGATGCTTGTAGTTAATCAAACATGTAAGGCCTTTGGTCCAGCTCCTGAAAGCCTGTTATATGGATAATTATGCTGGGTTCCACCAGAAAATATATTAATATACTGATTAGACAGTTTTTCTTTTGGTTCTTTCAGGATTTTAACAATGTTACACAGTCAGTTTAGAATCCCCAATTATTCTGATGTGTATGTCTTTGGACTGTGGGAGAAACTGGAGATCCCGGAGGAAACCCACACCCCCATAAGAACAACATGCAAACATCACCCACATAAGGACAGGACCAGGACTCAAACCCCCAACCCTGGAGGTGTGAGGCAACAACGCTACCCACTGATGATTCTATTCAACATAATTGAGCTAAGAATGACATGGACTATTGCACTAAATTAGTCTAGACATGGACTAAATCATTAGGCCTAAATGGTCCTGAGGGTTCCCCAATCAACAAGTGGACACATGGGCTTTAACTTGTACCAAAGGTCCAGAAAGCAGGATCCATTTCTAGTGCAAAAATGACGTCCCTGATGATAACAAACGATGTCACACATAAACACACATAATGAATAAAAACCCAACTTTCTTTTATTTTAGGTCTTAGAAACCAAAGAAAACGGAGAACTTTCAAGATAACTTTCAACCACAAATGGTTGTGGAAAAAGTAAATTTACAGATTGCACTAATATAGTTTTAAAGGTCAATTTAATGTATTCTTGGTTTTACTGTGATGGTGGCCAGGATGTCCATTATGTTTGGTGTCCAGATGTTTTTGTGGTAAACTTTGGCAGGGGATGCATATATTTGAGCCTGTAAAAATGAGGACAAATGTGGACAAATCTTATCTGAAAAGCATTCAGAAATGTGACAAATGTGTAACTAGACTCATGCTGTGAAGATGTGCATACATGTGGTTAATAAGATGCAAGTGCAACTGGAAGACTAAACACTTCTGATCGGGAAAGGCATGGCTCTGGTGGCCCCCACACGCACAGTGGAAGCTATTGTATGAAACACAATGGCTTCTTTGGGAGTGATGGAGTGAGTCATGTCGTTATGGTGTAGAATTGGAAGAATTCTGGCATTTGAAGTGAAGTCCCACTCAGACTGAAGAATGCCTCATTTTGTGCAGGGTTTTCCCCTTTGATGGACACAAATTGCCCTCATGTCTTGTTGGCCATATATCTGTCTTCAGGGTAAGAATACTGTGACACATTGAGTGAAATGTGCAAATGAAGATTTAAATAAAAATCCCCAAGCAGTGCCAACACTGAGCTAATGTCCTAAAATGCTAAAAGAGCATGACATCAATATTTCTTACCTTTTTGAGGCGATCATAACAGATTTCTCAAAAGAAATGGTGAGACTGTGACATGGTGATGGATTCCCTTTCATTAAAATAAGCTAAATTTTGCTGAGATTCAGTTTGACCAGTCTGAGATGTGGGCATCACTGCAGAGGAAAGAGAGAATAAGTTGTCATCGACCTAAAAGTCATGTGAGGCTATTACATCTGCAAGAGAACCAGTATATAGAGAAAAGAGAAACGGTCCAAGGACCGAGCCCTGTGGAACACCAGTGAACAAAACCTTCGAAGGGCTGACTGGAGACCATGCCATGCTACCTGGTACCTCCAGTCATCAAGATAAGATGCAAATCAATACAGTTGTTAACCAAGTCGGAGGCTGCAGAAAGGTCAAGAAGAATCAGAACAGCCTTGACCCCGTGGAAATGGGTGAGGTGCAACATAAGTGTAGGGTTATCATGGAAAGAACTGTAGTGTAAACATGAAAATGAGTAACCTTGGAAATAGATGCAGTGTAATCTTGGAAACATT
Organism: Rhabdalestes septentrionalis; assembly: GCA_037832545.1. Classification (NCBI taxonomy): domain Eukaryota; kingdom Metazoa; phylum Chordata; class Actinopteri; order Characiformes; family Alestidae; genus Rhabdalestes; species Rhabdalestes septentrionalis. Next base: position 208,174 of record JBBMFX010000016.1, on the reverse strand, counting down.
TCCCTGTAGTGTAACCACTGATGTGAGTGAAGCCCACTGATCCATTGCTCAATGGTGTGCTTCTGGTTCAGATGGGTTTTTTTTTGTCATCAGATAAGAGTAAAACTGCCCTAATATTTTCTACCCACCACTCGAAGCTAACTTTAAATATAATGGGACCAAAACTTAGATAATAATGGGACCAAATCCCCAGAAGAAATGGAGACATCTTCACCATCTACCCTCATCAAACTGAGACACATTGGGCTTCTACATTTATCACAGCTCAAAAAATCTATTTAAGACAAAGAGTTATAAAGAGTTCTTTCCAAAACTCGTCTTGATGAGTTCTGTGGCAGTGAAACATACCTACCCTGCCTTCCCGAGGCCTGGGGACTGACCTAAATGCTCCATTCCCAACGATTCCATTGGCTCTATATTTAGGCGGAGGGGCCTTCAAGGACACAGAGGCTCTACAGGGAGTAGAATGTGTAGCGTTGTGTCCATTTAAACAGAACAGTGCTGGGATTAATAAACTTAAATTGTGACCCAGGGGTTAAGAGTTGTTAAGGGAGAGGCTCTTTAGATTCAAACGTTTTATGTTTTAAATTCTCAAAGGGCGCAAAAAGAGGGAGAGGATTCTGTTCATGATTACTGAAGTTGATTGCTGTAGACAATAAGAATAAAGAAAAGCGACCCTTGTGTGTTCATGATGATTTGTGATGGTACAGAGGTCAATAGGAAAATAAGGAATGTCTCACTGATCCTTTACAATCAAAAAGAAAGTTAAAAAAATATGAATACTGTACTCCACGAACAATAATCTCTAACAGTCCTTTTTAAGCCAAAAGACTTTTGCTACTGCAGTTACTTCAACAATGCCTCAAGACTGCATTCATTAAAACATTTAATTTAGCGTACTGTGTCAGTGTGGTCGTCATGGAGCTGTTTTCAATTTGTCCAACATGTTTACAATTTTGAGAAAAAAAAACAACTCTTAGGAAAAGAAACAATAGTGAGATTCCTTAAAAACACATGGGAAGATTCACATCAGTAGAAGTTGGTAGTAAAAAGTGAGACAACCTTAGAGACACAAACACTACAAACTGCCCACAGAAACATTCAGGACAATCCTGCAGAGCTGCGTTAGGACAAGCAGATAAGACAAAACAAACTAAAATTAATGACTCGAGGAGAGCTTTGTGCAATTCACTTTGTGCAAGCTGAAGTGTGTGGAACAGGGATATGCTGGTAGAGGTTGGACACGAGGCCAACAGAAATATACACACAGCATGAATGCAATCTGTGCATATACACACACACACACAGGTTTGTTTTCATACAATGTGAGGATGTGGGGACATTTCCATGTCCCCTTTAAAAAAAAACACATCCAGTCAAACATTTTTGCTCACATTGACATTTTCTACATGTGCATGTTACCTGTTTAAGAGGAAGATGTAATTAATTAGATCAGGTCACATCCTTCCATCACTCCATGGTCTAGTGGACATTGGTCAGCATGGGCACTCTGACTGGTCTGCAGCTATGCAGACCTTAGGTAGCATTGTGTGTTTAGACCTCTTTCTAGGAGATCCAGCATGAACCCAACTGATCTTCTGTGGGATCAGATGCTCCCCACATGCATTAGTAAGTCTTTTGTGTCTATAGTTTTCTGTTTCTCCCTCTTTGGAACACTTTTGGTAGGTGCTGACCATTGCATATTAGGAATCCTCCATAAGACCTGCCATTTTGGGATGCTCTGTTCAACTCAACATAATGGTTTGGTCCAGGGCAAAGTGCCTCAGATTTTTGCGCCTGTGCCTTTTCTTCAGGCGGAAATGCATCAGCTCCAAAAACACACACACATACACACACCTGCCATATGGAGTGCAAATCAAATCAAGTTTTGCATGCAATCTTATGAGTTGTGCAGAGCGGTAAATAATTTGGAGTAATTCAGCTCAGATGTAAAGTAGACCCAGCCCTCATCTGAATCTGTTTCTGAGGCCAGATATAATAAACACAGCAGAGGCGGTAATACACTCTAATCAACATTCGAATAGAGTAACAGAGAGATGAAAACAACTTCTCAAGTGTGTGTTTTATGTGGAGTTAATAACAGACACACACACACACACACACACACACACACACACAAACATTTATATACATACACACAGCTTTGAAAAACAAATAAGGGACCACTGAAATTTATTTGTAAATCAGCATCTCAATGAGTATAACAACCATTCCATGCCTGTTAAATTCCTACACAAACACCTCATTCTGCTTTATCAGGACAGATTAGTTATAACATGCATCAAATCTTATTTAATGAGCAAAAGTATAAAAACAATGCTGAAATCATCACTCTCTTCTCCCAATGTGATCAGTTGGGTAGGTGGATAGAAAATCTGTACTTGAATTTCGATAAAAGGATATTCTATTTGAGTAAACAATATTTTATTTTTTATCTATCTATCTATCTATCTATCTATCTATCTATCTATCTATCTATCTATCTATCTATCTATCTATCTAT
>JBBMFX010000016.1:160102-170332 GCA_037832545.1 Rhabdalestes septentrionalis | reverse complement strand
ATTCTGTTTTTGTAGTTTCAGCCCGTTGAAATAACAGCATTTTAAGAATGAGGGAAACGGGGGTTTGTGCCCATTAAAGAGTTTTCATGTATTTCATAGGCAGCATATATTGTCAGGGTTGTCATATTTTTTAAAAGCTTAAAAAGATTTGGGGCTTTCGAAGTGAGATTCGGGGCTTTAGTCCCCAAAGCCACCCCCTCGCTCCGCCCCTGCATCACACTCACCCAAAGACAGAGCGAGGACAGTTTAGCTGTCTCAGACTCCTGGCCATGAATGGCTGTGTCATCTCTCGGATCAAACCTATGATCTTATAGTAACAATTATTTACAGAGTTGGCTTAATGTTACAGACACAAACATTGTTAATAAATGGGATGACAATAAAGCACTAAAAAATATTTTAATTGTAATTTGTGCTGAAGCCATTTCTGGCCAAGATTATTTGAAAGTAGCCTAAACTAAAGAAAGCAGTTAAAATGTATTTAATACATGCTGGTCAAAAGGCATTTCTATTGACTTTGTTCATTACAAACATTTCTATTTACACAATATTATGGAAATAAATAATCACTGGAAAAGAAGTCCACCGTTTCAGCAATAATCCCATTTACTCTTAAGAAACATACGTAATTAAAACCTTTTTCAATTACTCAGCAAGACCCATTATTTGGCTGGATGCACGTACATATTTAAATTATAGATATATTTAAATTATAGGAATGCATTTTTGCCTGTTAATGTAAAAAAATTGTTATAATATCAAATTGAATTCAACTATTTATAGATGACCCCATCTGCTTCTGTGTTTCACTAAAAGCTTCATCGGTAAAACAGTAAAATTATGTATTTAACATAGACTAAAAGAGATCAAGCATCTTTGGTGCTTCATAATAGTAGTCCTTTGCATCAGTGACACTGTGTGTCCTCGTTACCCTTTTTTTACCCATCACTACAACATGCTTTTATAGCCACTAGTTTTATGTATCCTTCACTGCACATTTTAAAAGATGCTATATGTAACATCTGTGTCTGTACAAGCCAGTTGTGTGTTGTATAATAAATAATATTGGTAAGGATAGCTCAGAACAAATGTTATGTAACACTGTGGACAAGAACTTTGTTTCTTATTTATTATTTTAATAAATGACAGCTTATTTCTCATGAACAGGCTGAAATTTTAAGGCAAAGTGGTTACTGACAAAAAAGTTTTGATGTGTCTGTCTGTCATATTTTTGTCTCTGAAATCCTTTCACTTTCACACATTTCTGTGACATGATATTTCCACCTCTTATCAGAAACTGGAAGCTTCAAACTTTCAGTACTGCTGTGATTAACAACTGCGGTTAACAAACAAAACACAACTCTATCCTGGTTCTAGTTTTGGCGAGGTCACACAAACCAAAGTAAACCACAAGCTGATCAGACCGGTCTGGAAAAGTCCCTGCTGATGCTAAAACCACTTACAGCTATTGAGCCAATGAAAGATCAGGAAGAGAGTTACATTATCAGTCTCCAGGGCAAGTGCCGAGTCTAAGTTCACAAACAATAGAAGACCAGTGCAAAACTAAAAGTGTAACAATATTAAATCTGCTGTTTTAGTTATTGTAAGGATTTATATACTGGTCACTATATAGAACACCTAAAATATTAAAAAACACATGAATTAGAATTTCACGTCTAAATACAGTTTTCTGCCTAAAATGAATCTATTAAAAATTAGGCTTTAGTTTACCTGTATAAATGCCACAGACATGCTGGGAACATGTATTTGTTACCACTGGGGGACTGGGGATCCTATCTGTTCACTGGGCAGTCATGTAAGCTGAAGAGAGGGAAACTTTCAAAACGAGGTGTGGACAACAAACCCTCAACAAAGTGTCCCTAATATCCCTTGTGTCCCAGCCCACGCTGTTGTTCATGATTCTTCAAGTTGTACAGACTACACAGTGTAAAATTTTAATTTGTATGTGTTTACATATTATATAGTGCAGTAATTTGTACACAGTCTAAGTGTTTTAGACATGTTTCCAGGGGAAAAACCAGTTCATCAGAAAAGACAGTTATGCCTGGATCAGTAGGAAAAGAGAAAAAGGATGACCAGCAATTTTACAGATGAAGATTTTAAGAAGACAAAAGCCAAAAAACACCACATTCTCAAAATAGTATATCATTGGTTGGCAGAAGTAATTGTATTAATTTATGCAAAATGATGAATGTTGTTTATACCTAAACTTTTATGCAGAAAATATGTAGTATATAAATACACAATATTTTAATGACATTGGCTATTTTTGGGTACTCAGATGAACATCATGAAAGTTCTTAGTTCATAGTTCACACTACTACATAGTTCACACTACTATACTATATAATGATGACACTACACTGTTCCCGCGCTTTCATTGGCTGACTGTGGTTCAGACACAGGGACTTTTCCACACTGGTCTGATTGGTTTGTGGTCATGAATTATTTTGGTTTACATGAACTCTCTAAAACTGGAACCAAAACAGAGTCACACCTTCTTTGTTGCATAGGCATAGCACTCACACATTTAATTAATGAAATTATGGCATTTCTCTTATTAAGTGCTGAATATCATCCTTTATTTCATTTAGTGCTGAAATTGGAATTGGTATTTGTATATGAAAACTGTAGTTATAGTGTGTACTGTGTTGTTTTCACTACTATATTACTTTTACTGATTTTCATTTTCTAGCAAGCCTTGGAATTTGTAACTGAGAAGCAATTCATGTAGCAGCAGACAGACTGAGAGGTTGTTAAGCTCTATATTCCCATGAAGAATTCACAAATCATCTGGTTTTAGGGTTATTGTACAGTCATCTACAAAAAAATCAGAGACTGCTCTCACTGTAATAGTTCAGAAAAGAGTAGCAACCTGTGTGTTTTACACACACCAACACTGCCGCAAATTGTGAAAAAAGGGAAAAGTAACCACTTTTTTATCCATGGCTGATGAGTTTTTAGAAACAATTCCTTAATTTCCTCTGTTTATCCATATACTTGTTATGAATTTTGGGTCCTGAAAGCAGTTAGGTCACACCTGCTTCACAAAAGAAAATGGGACTTTAATAAGGTGGCAAATCATATGTGTTGCAGAGACAGAATGTATCCTAATTTTCGAAATCTCGGACTGTTTGTTGAAAAATGGGGAGGTAGTTGCTCAAAATAGACCCCAATGGTACTGTGAGCAAACATTGAGTGAAAGTCACAGCTGTAATAGCCAGAATATCTTAGAATGGATTGTTCTCTGTATGTCCTCTTCATGGAATGTGATGTCTTACTTGTAAAAGTATTTTCAAGCTTTGCTTGCTACTTGATATCAAGCATCCAGAGAGCTTACACAGGACTCCACACAGTACATCCATCCATCCATCCATCCATCCACCCATCCATCCATTTATCCTTCTATCCATCCACAATCTGAGCAGCTTATACTGAACCAGGAAAGCACTGGAGCCTATCACAGCAATCACAGGGCGAAACACAGAGAAACACCAGGGCCATCACCGGGCAAAACCAGTCACACCTAAGGACAATTTTGCAGCTCCAGTCCACCTGTCAGGCATGTATTTGCGCTGTGGGGGGAAACATGACCTCCCAGTGAATCTGTATATCCTCAAAAGCTGAGAAAGAAAAGAAGTAAAAAAGCAGTGAATTTTTGTTCTCTTTTCTTTTTCTTCACAAATACTGTAAACAATCACACTGTTTATACTTAATAAGTAAGTAAACTGATGAATAAAACACTTTGAGTTTATTAATTTTCAGATAAAATATGAAAAACAGATTAGTGTTGTGTTATCTTATTATGAGAAGTTCATGTAAATTAGAAAACATTATTACTCACTTTATAAAGATAAAACAGCATTACACAAGCAAAGTGGGGTCCATGTGAGAATGTACTAAAACCAGGACTTTCTTGCTGTGACTCAATATTCACATTATTGTTACAAATACTGTGATAAACATGGTCCAAAAATATCACGTCCCACAATCTATGAGCATAAGCATTCAACACTTACTCAAGTGCCAGAGTGATTTAAAACAAGATATTATATATGCAGCTTAACCCAGGAGAGCATCACACCTCAGTCTGAATTGAACAGTCAGTAAAGAAACAACTTGCTTTTAAAATGAAAGTCTTTGAATCCTCGGTTGCAGTGTGACTATGATTACTGACCAGGGGACAGTTTAGGTTATGGTAATTATTTCAGAAAATTTTATCCTGGCTTCCATCTTTAACTGAAACCATATCTGGTCTATCCCCACTCTTAAAAAGCCACCTGTCACACAACCTGCTAAACTACATTCAGTGAGAAACTTTAAAAAATAAGGGTCTCATAACCTCATTTGAGCTATGTCAGTAAAGTATTTGTAGTGTAGGGCTGAAAATAGCCTGCTGATTGACACATAATTGGCTCTTAACCTTTTATCTGTATTTTAAGATGCAGTAGAACTTTGTGAGCACATGATAATTCTGTTCTGAGTCCTAGCCTGTGTGTGAAAGATGAGGTCCTGTTGGGTAAATCCAAGGACTATTCCTGGAAGTCTTTCTTAAAATTGTTATTTTTGTTCATGTATAGTTTCAACATCACAGTTTCTCAGAGTGACTGGGGCTTGTTCCCCATTTCTCCTGTTGCCATTTCTCTTGGTTTTATGATAAAATATTATATTTTAAACTATGCTAAGTTGAATAAACATTATGATTATTGATGTTAAATTTTTATGTATTTATTTGTTTACATATTTTACAAATGTATGGGTCTGATAAAAATTTGTCAAATAAATTACTGAGGAACAGCAACTCAATTTTGAAAGGGACTGCCACCAAGACACCATTTGCAGACTCCCTAGCAACCATCTTATTCATATCCCACACATTATCACTAACAAGTAATTACAATAGGTGAGTTGTATCCCAATACTTTTGTCCATATTGTTCAGCAAAATCCTGTGAATGTGTGTGTGTGAAAGAGAGAGTGAGTGTGGGTGGGATTGTGTGTGTGTGTGTTTCCAATACATTTCTATGACAGCTGCGTCCCAAGACTTTTGTCAGTATTGTTCGGTTTACACATGTATGTCATTGTGGGTGTGGCCAGAGGCGTCATGGGAAGTTTCATGATGTTCAGTCACTGTATGGAACTTGTAAATCTCATTATTCGAAACTGCATAAATTTCAATGGGGCGAGTTGTCTCCCAATACTTTTGTCCATATTGTTCAGCAAAATTCAGTGTGAGTGTGTGTGTGAGTGAGAGAGTGAGTGAGTGAATGTGGGTGAGTGAGTTTGTGTGTGTGTCTTTCCAATACAGTTGTATAAAAGCTGTGTCCCAAAACTTTTGTCCATATTGGTCAGTTTGAACATGTATGTCATTGGGGGCGTGGCCTCAGGCCTCTTGTGAAGTTTCATAAGTTTCAGTAACTGTATGTGGCTTCTAAGTCTCATCACCTGAAACTGTATTCATTTCAATGGGGGGAGTTATGACCCAATACTTTTGTCCATTCTCTTTGGTGTTTCGGCCACCTTTGTGGGTGCTTGGCGTCGCCATTATAACGCTTATAAAAGGAATAGCACACCTCACAGTGACGAGCCAAACGATTTGATATATAGGTTGTGTGGGTACGCACCCCGGTTTAGGCTGCATTAAGCGCGATAAAGAAATCGAGGAGAATAACAATAAGAGACTTTCCATTTCAATGGGGCAGTCCCTTAACTAACATTGCTAACAAACACTAGAAGCAAATTGTGCATACACTATGTCACCAAAGTGCTCAAACCACATTTGGCTCTTCATTATGACATCTGGTGGATGTGGTTTAGGACTCTGTTGTGACTGCTGTCTGAATACTGGTCTCCTGTTATTATCTGAAGGTTCGTTCATTTTTCTGGGTCTCGGTAAGTCATACCATGTTCTAAACACGACCACGAGTCTGAATCATCTTAATGAAGAGCTGGATTCAAGCAGTTTGAATAGGTGATCTAGGCAAATTGCTTTTTGTGAGTTTATAATTAATCAATTCACTCATGAAGAAAAATTATGTTTGCGTGTGTGTGCATTTATTTACCTGCAGACACACTGGTAAGAAGTTTACAAATAATAAAAAGTGCAAAGATACTCTGGTATCATGACAATTTCAGGAAACACAAACCTCAAACAACACAATTAAAGAGACTGAAGTAATTATTAAGAAATGTTTATTCAGAGAAGTAAAATACATCCAAAATCAGGGGACTGTGTCATTGTTAATGTTAATAGAAGAAAAAAAATACGCTTGTCTCTAATCTGACCAATAACAGTGAAAAAAACTTTTTATTTATATATAAAGACCATTTAAGAGAGAAGGAAAAGAAAAAAACGTAATCACACACATACAATTACAGCTTTTTAATTACACCAGGTCAGCTTTCTCCATGTCAACAATAAATTCCTGTTATTATCCGTTTGTTGTTTTTTTTTTTTACAAATATACATAATTATTAAATGAAATTGACTTGTAGCAGGTTTGTGTAAAAATTCATCCTATAAAATAATTAATTAAGTCCTATAAAGGTAAGAAGTACCAGTTCTAACATCTTGCTCTCTTCATAAGGCTTAGATAAAGACCATTAAAAAGTAAAAAGCATCCTAACGCATAAAGAGAATGCGAAATTTTCTTGTGTCTGTTAAGGATCCTTGGGAATAAAACAGCAGTTTTAATTAATCATTATTTGAAGAGAGTGAATGTTATGAAATCTGTTTCTAGACACCACAGCTCCTCCACCTGAACCCTCTGTGTAAACACAAGGACCTGCAAAAATCCGTATGAATGGGTAAGAGATGAATGTTTAAATTATTAATAGAAATGATTTATAATTGAGTATAATCAGCTACAAAACAACTAGATTTCCAGGTTCAATCAAAGCAGGGAAATGTTTACCTGTACTTAACTCGGCACCAGGATCCGCCCTGTAAAAATAAACAACAATTGTATAGTAAAAAATTATTAGTTGTAGCTCGGATGGATCATTAATGATCAACCTCTTTTATCTCCACTGACCTGAGGATTTCTTCTTGTAGTAAATGAATCCAGCAGCTGACAGGACGAGTCCCAGCACCAGACCTGAAGTACCGATAGCAATCTTGTTTCTATCAGAGTCAGGAAGAGAAGGATCTAAGGGGAAAAGGCACATCTGATTAATTAATTTGATGTATGTGTGGTGAATGAAAAATATTTTTTAAAGAAATAAGTGAACTCTTATATTGTTAGAGACATACAGTTATGGATATAAGGCTAAATACTCATTTTATAGTTCAGTACAATCAGAAAAAAGTAACATAATAAGAAAGAATTCATGAGTTCATGCCAAATTAACCTTACCTTAATGACCACTTTTGATTTACACTTCGTACCAATTAAAATGTCTCATAATATCTCAAAATACTTTAAAGATAACATGAGACAACATTCTGTTTACACTTTGTTGAAATAAAGGTATCTTTGAGAGCAGGGCTTGCAAAAGAAAACCATCACCAACACTAGACCAGTAGACACAAATGCCAACACCCTGTACATAAACAGATACTGACACTACAATCCTCACACCACACATATTAAACAGGCTATTTATGAGTCTATATAACCTGCACAGAGCAGCCAGCCTCAGTCACACATAATCTGAAGGGCAAGATTCTGTACACCTGAAATCTGAATAAGTCTCTGCATAATCTCTCCAATAACCTGATTCCATATACAGCACCAGAGCTGTTAGACAGATAACCCAGATGAAAACTCTGTCACTTTTTGAATGAATAGCAGTTTCTTACAGTTCCTGCTCAGTAAAGACTGCAGTGGATAATAAATGTTTGTCAATCATCTTTCCCAGTCAGATTAATTTCATTATTGGGAAATGTTTCAATGTAATCCAGTAAGTTTACTAAGACTTTGACTGCCTGACAGTCTTGTTAGCCATCTAACAATTTCCCAGTCATGTTCCATATGTTTTATTCTCAGGGTGAAATTATTAATTCAGCACTGCACACAGTTAAATCCACATCCTACCCCTCCTCTGTCCCATAGTCTCTTCAGGTTTGGAAATGGGACAAGTTTCACCCTCTAGTCCAGATTCTTGGGATTTGAGATATCTGATTGTCCCCACACAGTGAATTTCTGAGTGTTCGCCACACATGTGATGCTGTGGTGGTCAGTTGGTCATTAGAGGCAAGTTAAAGTGAAAGGTAAGAGGGTTGGGTTGGCCTGAGCAATGACTGCCACTCATAGAGAGTCCGGTAAAATGGTGTAATCTGAAATAAGTTCTTCATAGGTGAGAATAACGATCATTTTTGCCTAGGTCTTGACTGAGAGTCAGGTAAATTTGCTTCAGTGTTGCTTTTCTCATGTTATGTTTCTTTTGGACCCTCTTAAGCTGCATTTCCAGTGTATCTATTGACCTCCTTAAATTTCTAGTAATTAGTGATATCACCGTACAAGAAGTGTTTCTGTATGAAAAGCTGCTGTAGAGTTCTGTCATTTCATCCAGGAAGAGAGGCAGGTGGAACAGGGAGCAATTTGTTTGAAAAGTCCATTATATTGAACATTTTGACACTCAAAGAGTGCTTAATAAGCCTGAAGTGTAAATATGTTGTAATTATTTGCAACAAACTATTTGTTCTCACCCCAGTTGTAGATCATGGGTTCCTTGGAGCTGATGTGTTCCACCACACAGGAGATCTTCTCTCCAGATCTGGGCGTGTACTCCAGGTGGGAGTGGATCTGGTAGTACCAGTCTCCTTCAGACATCTCATCAGTCTTGGTCACACCGCCGGTCTCCTTTTTACCATCTCTCAGCCAGTAAATATCGATGGCTGGGGGGTAGAAGTCGTAGGCACTGCACATCAGCATGGCTGGATGATCTCCACTGGCCTTGTGTTCTGATCTCAGCTTAATGCTCGGCTTCACTACAACATAACAGAGAAATTATTCGTGAATTCTTAAAGTCTTGTGGATTTGTGCAATCATGAATTGTGTAAAAATGCTGTTAATCTTCAGTGAGGTTCAGTCAGAAGTGTCTTTCCCAGACAAAATGGACAGGATGAATCTCCGCTGCTGTAATACTGTGGTAGGATCACATGGTAAATGACAATTAAACTGCTTTTATTTAACTAAAATAAATATACATGGGTCCATTCCCTTAAGATGATGACAACTGGTTAAACTGTTTGTTACTAAATTGAGTATTCATATATATTTATATTCAACTGTGTAGTTTCTAGACCAAAGTTCGTTCTTGTCTTTGTGATTGTAATCAAAGCATTTTTACTGATTTTACTGGTACAGTTTTACAGTATCTCCCCAATTCTTTACACATATTTTCTGAAAGCAGGACTCATATTGTCATAACTCTACATATAAATAAAAAAACACACACACAATGGGCACAACCCATGAAACTTTACATTCAAAACAATGTCATTTCTTCTAGAAATGGTATTTTGTTTTCAAATGACACACACTAACCATCACATGAGTAGACATTTATAAGAACCAATTGATTACAGGTGTACTTAATGTAAAACACTATGACCACTTCTTCTGTTTGCCTGTTTTGTTCAGTGTTACACTATAGACAGTTCATTGGCCTACATAAGCACATCAAACATATTTCAGAATATTGTTTTTTCCAGAGAAAAAGAAGCCAGACTGAATTTCCTGTGAATTATTTCCTACTAGTTGCTGCTCCATGTTCCAGATTCTCAAAGTCTGGCTTTGATTCCTGATGTTTGCAACAAAAAACACCTGATTTTCAGAATGGAATACTTTCTTTGTAATGTTATTTGTGTTCTATCTTTTGTCCTTTTACATGCATAACTATATCTACTCACACCATATTTTCACCAAAAGCTGAACTCAGCTAATCTAGTAGTTGAGGGGCAAATTGGCCCACCTGTAAAATCTGAGAAATGTTACATACATTTCCCATGAAGTTGCTGGTACAATTGTTTATGTATTTTCCTTTTTATTCATTGATATTATATCAGTATGTTTAGCTAAAAATACCACATTTAAATTGAATAAGCAGGAGGAATGTGTGTGTGTGTGGCAGGGTCATATCAAGCTTTCCAAAAGTGGGGGTGTTCTGAGATGGGGATGCCAAGTTATTTTAATCAATTTAATACAATATAATCTGACAAAAGTGGGGGGATGGAATCACATTTTAACAAAAGTGGGGGTGTTGA
>JBBMFX010000016.1:126846-140136 GCA_037832545.1 Rhabdalestes septentrionalis | reverse complement strand
AACGAGTCCCGATCGAGTCATAAAGTCTGATTATCGGCCGATACTGATCGTCCGCCGATCGATCGGAGCATCACTAGTTTTTACACGTATTTTTCAAAAATATGAGCTTTTCTGATCAATCAGTTACAACAGTAACAGTATCAAACAGTATCAAACAGTATCAAAATCTGTTATAACACTGCAATATAAGCATGAAGACATTAATACAACCTCAGTGAAGAAACAGACACTTTTTTCCAATTTGCATTTATTTATTACTCTCCATACAATACATTACTGTACAATCGCATATATTCTGAAATATATTCTCATTATAAAATAGGGCCTCTACAATCAGGGTAACAATAAAATGCTCTGAGGGACCATACAGGCAAAAAATAAAACATCTGTTAACATCTTTTAAATGAAGTGCAAGACTAAATTAGATTTTTTTTTTTTTACACAGTTTGGCTGATTTCAAAGGACCAAATCCTAGCACACATCTGGAATGGATTCATTCTGAAGGCAAATGGGACGAGAGCTCAAAACATGTACTGTTGGTCCAAACAAATCTTCCGATGTGCCTTAGAAGTGTGAATAGTTTCTGATTTTTGAAGGAAAAAAAACAAACAAAAATAAAAACAAAAATAAAAACAAAAATAAAAGAGAACTTCACGGTAGCACAGCCAAACCCAGAAGCCACAATAATATACTCATTTGAACATCCAAAAACCCAGAAGGATTGTTAAAAATGTCATCCAGCGAGTTTGTTTGCGTGTGTAAGACTATATAATCCTCACTAACGGTGGCTATAGAAATATATAGATGTGAATGTTTTGCAGTGCTTTTTTTTGTGTACATACATATACATTCTCAAGCTAGGTAGATTACTGCGGGAAACACACCAGACCTTTATTGTGCTACTCACTGCTCTCTTCCGTATCACGTCCTATGAGAATTGAGATTTGTCTGCAGCTTGAGTTATGCATAATTTGCCCAGCCATCATGTCGTTTACAATCACAATATAGTCTCTTTCTTATTTACACACACATTCCCCATTCACTCACTCACACAGAGCACCCTTTCCTCTTTAAAAAACAACACACCAAATAAATTCAGACTGCAAATGACAAAAGAAAGGAGAAAAGGTGACGAATTACAAATTCCACTCATTCTATGAAATAATTTTCAGATGTAAACAAAGTTGGTCTTGGTGTAAGTCCTAAGAGCTGTCCACAGGGAAGGTGAATGGAACCAGATATCTGCCTCTAAAATCTCGCAGAAATTATTCCATGAAATGTTTATTGTTGCGCCGCCTGATGCCCGAGTCACTGTTCTAGAAATTTCGGAGAAGCTTTTGGTCCTAAAACTCATTCGTGGTGGAGGGATACATACAGGGCATTGTGAGGCAAAATAGTACCCAGAGAAAACTGATTTAGTTCGGATTCATTACTTTACCATCATCAACCATCAATAGTGAGTAAAAGGGCCGTATTTGTGTTGGAGACGTCTGGTTCTATTCACCACCACTGTATAGAAATCTAAAAATCTACAAAGAACCATTTCATAAACACTCCACAAATTTGTTTACAAAGACTGAATTATGGGATTTTGAAAAAAATGGGTGGAATCTGGCTTTAAAAAAAAAGACGGCTTGGCCAAATTAGTAGCGGCTAATTGTCATGATGTTATAAAGCTAATGAGTGGCTTTTTCACATTTTTCATAAACATGAGCTTTTCCGACCAAAGTGTTCCTTTAAGTGTTATGAACGCGGATCCTGTCTTTGATTCGTATGAATATAAAGTAACAGCAGGTAGATCCAGTCATCTGATGCAGATAACTTTTGTAGTTTAGAACCTCTAAATCCACTGGGCATTCCCTTCTCTGGATGATGGCCTGGGGCCTATTGGACATGCTTTTTAAAATGAATACACAAACAATAAAACAAGAGGATTTGAAGCGACGGAAAGGGTGATCTGCACCGTGACCACCTTTAACACACTTACTCTCGTTCATTCAGGTTTAGAAAATACTACTGTGGTTCTCTAAAAAGATCTGTCGGGAGCCCTGATACACATCCACTGAGTTTCTACATCCATTTCTGAAAACGAAAAAAAAGGAAAAAACTGAAATCTCCATTTTCAACTCATACACAACACCAGACTCAATAAACTCAGACGAACGGACACAACTGTACCAAGATTACACTGTTTTTCGTTTTCTATTTTTTTAAAATCAAAAATTGTAACGGATATATAGGGTGCTACATCTTCAGCGCTACCTGACATGCTGACAACATTGGAACGAAGAAACCTAAGATTTACAGCATGTGTTCAATAATTTCTTACAATTCTGAAACTCACAGGGTCCTGGCAGCTTAACGGGACCCTAAGGAGGGGGCCGACTACATTCAAGGGACAACACGCAGCTAAACTGTGTTAATCTAAGGGGGCTCAACATAAATACGCATTTTTTTCCACACAATTCAGTCCATCAATCATTTTACATGTATATGTAATGGGTAATATACACACAGGTAAAGTGACTTTCCTGTAAAATGTTCCTGGTCCAATACAGCTCACATTTAAGCTGCTCCTTACACCCAACACTGCACTGTTCCACAGGTCTAATGGAAACGTGCTGAACCTAAACTGTACTGCATTTATGGCCAGTCATCCCAAAACCCTGTACATGGAGTCGAACCAATGAAAAGTTTTTTTCTGTCAGAGACTTATAATCTTGTTTGCATTTTTAATTTCTTTCTTAGCATTCTTTAGCCGTGTGAAGAAATTCTAACCCAGCCAAGTTGTTAGCGAAGCAGGCCTCCCATCATGTAGCTCGGGTACAGATAGCTCTCATTGGGAGAGACAAATGTTTGTTCCTGGTACAGCATGGTTCCTTGTGCCAGTGGAAAAGTGCCACTAGTGCACTTAAAATCTCATATAGTAAAAGAGGCTCCTACATCCAAACAGTGGAAAACCCTCGGCTGGCCATAAAGTGCAATATTTGGTTCAAATGCCCAAAGATTTTTAGGGAGTAAGGAGCAATTTGAGATGTCGGATACTGGTACCAATTTGAAGCCAATAAACAAAATTTATCTAATTACATTATGGTGTTTTGCTCATTTGCCCAGAAACTTGTATCCAGCTTGGATGAGTGGAGACTACACCAGCTGTGAAGACTAAAACCATCCAATCAGACGTGCTTCAACTTATGGCCCTGGCCACTGACATTTTCATTTCCTTTTAAAGTCATGAGATTCTTTGGTAAACTACAAGACAAGACAAAAAAGGGAAAAAAAACTAACAAAAAAGCACAAAACACCCTAACCGAAATGCCTTCGAGTTATTTTGTCTTATCATGGCACAGCTGCCCTACGGAAAGGACCAACTGAGTCCGGATGAGGAAAAATGACTTCCTGTTTTGGACTCCTGTAGCTTATCTAAACAGTGTTGAGGAAAGCAAAGCACCAACAATCCAAGTCCAAACCAACGTCCACCTCCAGCAGCACAAAGCTCTCAGTCCACACCGTCACCCAACGAGACATCTTGAATCTTCAAACACTACAAACGTTTACAGAGCCTGTATTTCCATACACACACATTCAGAATCCAGGCCATTCAAATTAACCCCTTCATGTCCATTTTATGATGAGGACAAACGTCACAGGACTTGTTAACATTAGTCTAGTCATATTAATAGCCGGTGAAGTGTAAGTACCCATTGGAATTGTTTAACAATTATAACTCACCGTATTAGTAACATCTGACATAAAACGGTGTAAAATAGTCCAAAACCGTGTTTGCTTGATGTGTGCTGCTCAGATCGTATGGGTTAAATGTGAAATTCATGCTTTTATTCATGATCCAATCTGGATTTTCTATTATGGTCAATAAAAACACAGTTTCTTGTGACCAAAAATCTAAATGTGATAAATCTGTTATGTTGATCATGATATATATCAATCTATTTTTGTTCTGATTGGCTGCACCCAGGCTGAAACACTCCTTATAACACTCCTTTCACCTTAAGTGGACGGGGCAACACTTTTATACGTTATTCTGGGTCTCATGAACTCTATATGAAAGTGTTCTGGCAGATTAGTTTCTGTTTAAGGACAGTAAGAGTGAACGGTATGTTATAAAATTATTTGAAAATATTTATAAAGTAACAAAGTTCACATATTACCCCAATACATATTACAGCAAACACATAAAAGCTTCAGTTTTGGGTTTCTCATTGTCTAGACCCATTGAGAGTCGATTTCCAGGAAAAAGGTTAAGACTACACGTCAGGGTCAATGGTGATTTAGCCTTTTTAGTCAAGGATAAAGCTTAATTTGTGTCCAGGAAACCAGTTCTCTACAAGAAAAATTCATATGATCATTGTCTGGGTGGGAAGTTTTTTTCAGACATGGACATGAAAGGGTTGAATTGTGCATTGAAATGCTCTCACCATGAAACGCAAACATTCCTCTGTCATCCCCGTCATCATTCCAGTCGTTAAGGGCAAAGTGCTGAACACCAAAACTACAAATTCAAGGTTCTGTCCATCAAACAACCTCCACAATCTTCACAAGACTCGTTCCACTAATATAAAGTGACAGTTGTTACAATCTCAGATCGCGAATCAAACGCAAACGTTTGGCAACTACAAAGACTGGCCTTTTTCAAACAGAGCATAGAGAAGCCATAGGGTACCTCAGTAAACAGCAACCAGAGGCAGGTTTCCTAACACTACAGCTGGAGCTTCACGCCTGTTTTTCTGGGGAACAAATGAGTGTAGAGAGAGAAATCTTTCCACCATCATTCTGTAGAATCCTGAATTACATTTCAGGCCCACAGTGCCCACCTTTAGAATTGAAAAAAGTAATGTTATGATGCTCTTTCAAAATTGTATTACAAACAAATTTTAAACAAATGTAACTGACTGGTTTTGCAAAGTAAAAATACACACTGTAAGTGCAGTTTGGTGAATGAGACACTTGTATGATTTTCATCTAAATAAGCCCCTCCCCTTCATTATATCAGCACAGACACCACCAAGTGATTTTCAGAAATAAGTGGTGACCAAACCCTTCCAGCACCTTTATAAGCTTGAAAATGGTGCTCTCATTTTCTGAACAGCCGTTTGGAACTTATGGGTCCAGCTTGTCCCTGCAACTCAATTCGACAAAATCTGGAGCCTGGACAAGACAAGGAAGTATAAAGTTCTGTAAAGAAATCTGTGCTTTTTTTGGGATTGGATATTTTATCACAATTTTGAAGAATCCTGTTTGAAGAATTCATTTTTGTCCAATGATCTGTAAACCTGAAGGAATTGTGTGATGTTGAAGAACTGAGTGATACTTTTCTTTTTCATGATCGGGACAAAGTGAATATCCAACACTAAAGACAGGCCTGATATTTCTCTGCACACCAATAGTTTGAACTTTTGTTGCTAAATAGTGTGTTGCAACAGACTGTAAAATATTGAAAACAAGTCAGCAACATTTAAGTCGTTTTTTATAATAAATATTTGATAAAGTACTGTATCTGAAGGTGGGCGAAAGCTTCGGGCCTGAATTGTACATTTTAGTGTTTATCCAGGTCTAAAGGATCCTATCACCTCAAGAAAGGCTCATTAAAGTGATAATTTGCTTCTTTAGTTTTAGCACTGGAGTGATGAGGCTAATGTAGCTAATGAGCAATAGAATATAATGGCCCACTGATTAGCATGGTGCTACTGAAGGCTGATTCATCACACACTCGCATAAAATTGTGTCAGGTTGTTAAATAACAGACCTACAGACCAATAAACTTGCGTATGTGGTTTATGAAACCGTATGACACAAACGATTTAAGCATGCACACTGCTAACTAGCTACATTAGCTATTTAAATTGAGCAAACGGAGATCAAATTTCAGCCAGACATCTAGACCGTGAAGAAAAACTGGGTAAATCAGGGTTTTTTTCCCCCCCCTGAACTATCACTTTAATGAACTTTTCAAATGAATAAGCAATGTAACAAAGGGAAAACACCAAAATCCCTTTCAAAATCCCCCTCTCTCTCTCTCTATGTCTCAGATAAGCCTGGCTTCTCCCTCCATCTCTGGAGGAAGTTCACACACCCCAGTGAAGTTCATTTCTTTCCCCTCCTTCCCTCCCTGGCTGCTCACTCGGGACTCTCTGTCACCCGGAGACGGGTTGCTATGCGACAGTGAGTCAGGTGATGTCCGGTGGCCAATCCCTGCACGGCGTTCCTGGAGGAACGTCTCGAGGCGTCTCAGGACCTGCTTGGGGTTCTTTTTGGCATAGAGCTCGACTTCTGCATGAGAGAGAACCATAGTCCATTTTATTAGGAAACCTGTTACTTCCACTCACTGGCCACTTTATTAAAAACATGTACCTAATACTTCTTAGTGGTTCCTCTAAATTACATCTCCACTATACAGGTGTAGAATTACAGACTGTCTAAAACGGAGCCACACAAGCCTTTATGGAACTTTACCTTTGAGCACATATCCGGAGTCTGAGATGGTTTTCTTCTGGCTCTTCCACAGCTGGTACAGATGCATGAACGTTGCTACGTAAAAATCATTCAGGACCCCCACTACCTGCTGCCGACGGTTACACTCCCTGCAAAACCAAAAAGAGCTTTATTACCTTGGAATCATAGTTTAAATGAGTTTAATTTTATATTATTGAAGCCCAGGCTGTTTACAAAAACACGCATGTCAAATTTCTATTGAATTCATTTCTATTAGATGTTAGATCTAATAAACAGTAAAAAGTAAGGTGAGGATGTGTAGTTATTTAAACTGAAAACCAAATCTGATAAATATGTGATTTGACCGGGAGGGGCACATCAACTTATAAAGGATGTTTACTCACTTTGACAGCACTTCCTCCCTGAGTGCATGCAGGGCAATGCGGGTCATGTTGATGGACATCACACTGAATGGAAAATTCTGGAAAAATGACAAAAAATGAGGTTTATCAACAAGGAAATTTAGAGAATTTGATGACAAATTGAATTTTGTGACATTCTATATACATTTATTGTACAAAAGTTATTTTGTTTTGCTTCCAAAGATCCAGATTTTCTTGTCTTTTTAATGTAGTCTTGGGTTCTCCAGGCTTCCTGAAGGACATTCAAATATTCAAATTTTCAGTCCAGTCCCTGAACCTGACCAGTTTCAGAAGAATGTTTTTTGTGTGCTTAGCCACACAGCCACTTACGTATGAATTATATCAGCCGAACAAAGGACGTCTAACTCAGGTCCTGAACCAGTGAAGAAACAGGTACAGATGATTCCAGATGATCAGGTGGTGATCAGTATACTGGTGGCACTGAATGCTGGGTGGCTGGAACTCCTCTATGTAGGCTCGTTGTATTACTAGGCACTGTTACAGTAAAATTTTGATCCTGATTCTCTCATTTAATCTACTCAATATACCAAATATAAGACAGTGTGAAAACTAGAATTTTGACCCAGAAAGTATATATTAGGCAAGGTAAAATTGCAGGGCGGCTCAAAATTTTTGCACAGCACTTTGTATGCAAGTGTGTGTGTGTGTGTGTGTGTGTGTATGCTACCTGCACTGGATGTTGAGAGAGTTTGTAGATGTCTCTGGCCAGTGGTAGTGTTTCTGGATCCATGACCAGATAGAGTGTGTGCATCAGACCCAAAAACCCCGTCCCTCTCAGATCAGTAGCAGGATCCGTACCTGCATATGCAAAACCAATACAATAATGTAAAACAATAACCATGGATTAATTATATTAATATTAGTACTAGCAAAAATGACTAGAAAAGCAGTTTTAAGTAGCACCCCTGAATACCTTGGAAGCCAACATTCTCCCAGTGCGGGCCGTAGCGGGGGCAGTCCGCTCGGGTGCAGGTGAGTTTCCTGTAGATTGTCTGGAGCACACGCATGTGCACCGGCTGACTGTTATCCAAAGGACCTGCACAAAATTGAGAGCACTGTTTAACTACAGCCTATTTAAGCATTATTTTTTATTTTTTTATATTGTTCTTTAAGGATTAATAACCACCAAAATGTAAACCGACATGATCTCCTGTAGTCTATTACCAAGCAGATATTATGAACATTATCTGTTAAATTATAAACACTTTGAAGCAACATGAGCCATAGCACCCCCTACACTTCCTCCAGGGTATTACAATCAGTGTTCTTCTTGCTCATTTTTAGCATATAAGCATAGGATTTTACCAACTAATGTATGTTTGTTGACTGTTAGACGAGTATTAGCAGTGAAGATGAGTGTGTTTCAAGGGGACACTGAGTTACTCACACTGAGATATGGCGAACACCAGGTCCCTTTCCTCCACCAACTCCTTATGCAGCCGCGGCGGGCCAAACAGGAAGTGAGTGATGGCAGCCAATCCTGTTCTGCGAATGGTTGACTGAATGTTCTTCGGTTGGAAAGATCACTCACATCGTAAAACACACACACACACACACAAACACACACACACCTCTATGTGTGCACATAGAACACTGGAAAAATACCACATAAACGTACTTACACACACTCCTCTCTGCATGTACACGTCTCACTGGAAAAATGCATACTACATTCCTTACTTCATTACTTAGACACGCACTACTCTGGACCAGCACAAGTACTGTGACTGGTTAGTGAATGCATTTGCATTTCACAGCCTTACTCAGTAGTAGGGGTGTGCAGAGCAGTATTTGTAAAATGTGAAAATTATTCGTATTTGTATTCGAGTAAAATTCACAATGCAGCGTGCAAACAATGTCCCCCCCCAATTCCTGGGAAGCGGAAGATCTAAAAGTGAACGTGATCAATCGGTCATACGTGAACACACCACTGCACACACTGTGAACAGCACCAAATTCCTCCTCTGCATTTAAACACATTCACCAAGTGAATACAAATACTTCTTAAAGTATAATACGGTATTCATAAAAACACGTTATTTGTGCCTTTCCGAATACCTTATTTGTATTTGGCTCCATCCCTACTCAGAAGTATAATGTCAACATCACAAAGACACTGTGCAGCTGTTACACGAACACACATATATGCATGCACACACACTTACCAGGAGGTCCCCCAGGTCTGTTGTCTGAAAGTGCTGAAGGGCCTCATTGAAGGAGATCAGAGCTGAGGGTGTGAGATCTTCCACCAGAACTGTAGAGGAAACACAAAACACCACTTAACAATTGCACCTACCTGAATTAGCCCAAAACCTCCAATTCACATATATCAGGCTGTTCAGAGTGTGTGTGTTTGTGTGTGTGTGTGTGTGTGTGTCACACATACACACACAAACATACAAATAAACGTTCAGTAATGATTCATTTTTAAAATTGCGATTATTGGCATGTTTTTTCTGTGATTAATGGCAGTGCCATTTGCAAAATGATGTAATTAATTCAAAAGTAGTGTATTGCATTTTAAAAGCATTGCTATTTGAACAAAAGTGTAATAACATTTGGTTTGCTAACACTGTAAACAAATAAGGAGCTTTTTAACAGCAGCGTTCCCTTTAACACAGTTACAGTTCAAATATTTCTGTAAATCTCAAATTAACGTTAATTAAAGTCTAAGTATCTGAATACCGTGTCAAGTACCTGTTGGTGTAATGGTCAGGCATTCCATTACTTTTGTCCATATAATGTATGTTGAATTGTGGGCATTTTTATTGCCCATCATAAGAAATTTTAGGCTTAACTGTTTGGACAATGTTTCTTCTGAAATCAAGAATATCATGGGGAATCTGTCCTCTCTTTCCTGCTGTACTCCTCAGGGATAACTTTACTCTATGGCTGGAACATTGCTGTGAGGATTTGATCGTGTTCGGCCACAACAGTTGGTACTGATGTTGGATGAATTATTCTGGAACATGCGGGAAGGAACCATTACAGCATCTGCAAAGGGGGACCAACTCCATACTGAAGTGCAGTGTCATTATAGTGCCTGTTGGTGTACTGGTCACACATCCCAATTTGTCCTTATTATCTAAACAAAAGTAATGGGACACCAGACCACAACGTAAACCAGCAGAGACTTGGAGCTGCACGCCAAACTTTCAAAATAGAAGCATAAAAAAATGATAAAAAATTGCCTCCGTTAAGTAAATAATGCGTTAACGAATTACTGTGTCCAGTCATACCCACTGTGTCCAGCCATATATATATATATATATATATATTTTTTTTTTTTTTTTAAATAATACACACACACACACACACAAACTAATCAGCCAAATTCATCATCACCCACTGACGGACATCTGATTCGGGTCTTTAAACAGATACAGCCAGAGGGCCAACATTTGCCAAAATATACATACAGTCCTGGCTGTTTCTATGGCAACAAGAGCCTGCAGACAGTGGGACTACAAATTTTGGCTCATATAAAGAGAGCTGTTTCTGTGCAACAGGTAAAAAAAAAAGGAGGCCCATTTGTTTCCTTCTGGAGAGATATTTGAGGGTGAGAAGGCGAACGCAAGGCTGGAAAGCAGAATTAACCGCACACGCTTCCCCCAGGATCCGCTTGCTGCGATGAGGTAATGCTCTCTCTCAGGGGCGGGCCGAGTCACGCTGATGAAATGCGCCCCGTACCCGGCCCACGGGATGCTGTTGCCATGGAGACAGGGTGAGGTAAGTGGTCTCACCTGGTTGGATGCTCTCCAGGGCGTCCCATTCCTGCTGCGCACGCTCCAGTTCAGAGCTCACCTCTGTACACACACATACACACACAGGAGTGTAAAGAGTTAACCATTTATGTTTAAGCAAGTTTTTTTTAATGTACATTAACTTATTAACTTTTTTCTATTTTAATTCAAATTCAAATAATTGTAACAAATACTACTGTTCTCTTTTTTAAATGTGTATATAAATAAATGTGATAAATAAATGGGACAACTAAATAATTCTTTTATAAATGATTTAAAAATAGTTTTCAATGATTTATGATGGTAAAATACAGTGATAATTGAGATGAGCTGCTGAAGCGGGGCCCTACCTTCTGCTTTACTCTGACCTCCACCTGCTACCAGAGACTGCAGAAGGCCGTTCTGCTTCAGAGCTGAAATCTGCAACACGTTCAGCCACATGAGAGGAGAAATACCTCAGTCTACGGCTTTAACTCAACCATCTAACATCTCACTCACTCACCGGGACCGACTTCAGATAAGAGTTTCCGTTGACACTGCCATTCTCCTTGATGCCGTTACCTGGAGGCAGTCCGTTCAGCATCTGTGGAAACCAGGATTCAGCTTCTGTCACAAATCACACATCTAACTGTATCACACAACGACGGTAAATTACAGAGTAGAGGAACAGCGGCAGGAGGAGAAAAGCAATGAGAACACGCCTCAATTCAAACATACTTTATCAAAATACCCCACTCCCCCACTCTGTATAACTACACAGAGAGAGAAGTCAGTTATACTGAATGATGTGGGAGAGGGAGGGCACAGTGGATAGGTTGGTCCTCCGTCTCCCCCATCTCGCAGTATACCTCTCTCTGAGTGGTCCTCTCTCCACCCAAACACTCAATAACTATCCTCTCTCTTTTTGGGAGGTCCTCCCTCTCCCCATCATTCAGTATAACTGTCCCCTTGCTCTCGGAGTGGTTAGGGTGGTCCTCCTCTCCCCCATCTCTCAATAGAACTGTCCTTTCTCTCTTGGAGGTCCTCCCTCTCCCCATCACTCAGTATAACTGTCCGCTCTCTCCGAGTTGGTAAGTTGGTCTTCCCTCTCGCCTATCACTCACTCCAACTGTCCCCTCTCTCTCTCTGGGTGGGTAGGGTAGTCATGCCTCTCCCCTATCACTCAGTATAACTGTCATCTCTCTCTCTCCCTGGGGGTGTGGGGTGGTCCTACCTTTCCCTCATCACTCTTTATAACTGTCCGTTCTCCCTCTCTCTCACACACTGGGTGGGCAGGGTGCTTTCGCCTCTCCCCCATCATTTAATATAACTTTCCTACTTGTCAGGTGTTGTTCTTACCGGGGTGTGTTTGGAGTGAATGTTGGTAATTTCGTCTGTCGGCTGACATTCTTGCTGAAAACCATTCGAGCCCTGAAAAAAACGAAAAACAAAAGGTTTTCAATGATATTTTTACTGATATGGACTTAAACCTTACAACACGAGCAGCACAGATCTCTGCCAGAAGTGTAACAAAGCGTATCTTTTTGTCATACGGCAAAACTTCTCATTATATGGAAGTTCCTCTGGTTTGTGATGATGCTCAATTTGTGACACATCCAGCTGAGCTTTGCTTGGTGCTCCCATGTCATCCAATAATTGTAATTTAAAACATAATAAAAAGGTAATAATAACCACTATAAGTGTATTAAAATGGTGTCACATGCAAATGCCAAAAAATAATGAAAATACCCAAATGTCATTTCTTTTAGGTAAAACCTTTTAGAACCTGGGAGAACTTTCGGGATTCCACCCACAAGTGGTTGGGAACACCCACTGTGTGGACCACTTGTTAACGCACCAAGCAAGGCTGTGGGTTTATATACAACTGTGAACAGATTCACTCAGGTGAATTGGTTAAATACATAGGAATCAAGTAAATTCCTCCAGAATCAATATCTTCTGCAAAATCTAAAATTAATAATAATTTAAAAAATCCACAGAGAGAGGTGGGCCCAGAGAGCAGATGAGCAGCGTTTTAAACATATTTGACTATTTTACCCTGTCTTTACTCCAATGGGCTCAGAGTTTATATTTTATACGGAACACAACAGAGCATCTCTGATTTATTATAAAGATGTTACTCCATAACAGCAAAACCAAAAACAGAAAGGCTTGGTGAGATTCACGTGAATGTCACTGTTTCAGGGATGACTTGTTAGTGACGATTACAGTTAGTGATGCTCCGATCTGGATTTTTGCCACCGATAACCAAGTACCGATTTTTTGTCTAGGTGATTGGCTGATACTGATGCCGATTCTGATCCTTCAAGTTTATAACTGATATGTAAGCTCTCTGATCACTATTCACTTTTTTCACATAAATTAATACTATAAATGTTTCCTTTGTTATATGTGTGTGAGTTGTGTTGTGTGTGTGCGCAAGAGTTCTCTTGAGTTGTGTGTATGCGAGGTTCTCTCCTGTTGTGTGCTCGCGCGTGTTCTCTCATGTGATGTGGCGTGTGTGTGTGTGTGTGTAGTTGTTTGAGTGTGTGAGTGTGTATGTGTGTGTGTGTGTGTGTGTGTAATTGTTTGAGTGTGTGTGTGTGTGTGTGTGTGTGAATGTGTGTGTGTGTGTGTGTGTGCGTGTGTGTGTGTGTGTGTGAGTGTGTGTGTGT
>JBBMFX010000016.1:57219-72831 GCA_037832545.1 Rhabdalestes septentrionalis | reverse complement strand
CCTTCTAATGCCCCCCTTGGCGCCGGCACTGGAAAGGAGTATCTATTTCCGAACGCGAGCCTGGGACGTGTACTGGGGGGCGTGGTTTCCCGAATACAAATATTTATTTAAATATTTGTCCGAATACGGTATTCGTAAAAAACACGTTATTTGTGCCAATATAAACTATTTTCATCTTTCCCCTTTCATCCTATTTCTGTGGGTCTTCTCCTCAAAATGGTCCCAGTCAAGGCTTGAACAACTTATCAGCTCACTGATAACATTTTTAAATTTAATTAACAACATGTTTTCTTGACCTGATCCACTGTCTGAAACTCCAGAGCAGCACAGTCACTCAGTGAGACTTCACCAACAACTGGATTTTAAAATATATTGTAGCGACCCTGCACTAAAGTTTAATGTTCTGTTAGTTGGATTCTTTTGCATGCCCAGCCAGTCACACATAGCAGAGAACACACCTGACTCAAAGTTCCTTCCTTGGTCGCTATGAATGACCTAAACCTGGCAAACATGCCCTCCACTAGAGCATCAGCAACAGTTTCTGCCTCCTGATCTGGTATGGCATATGCCTCTGGCCATTTTGTAAAATAATCCATGGCAGCCAATATGTACCGATTACTTTTTCTGTCCAAGGAAATGGGCCCTTTATGTCCATTGTCACTCTCCATAGGCGCCCCCACCGGAAGCTGCTTCAGCTGGGCACGAGACTGATCGGGAGGACCTTTGTGTGCTGTACAGAGTTCGCAGGGGCAGCAGAAGTCCTCAAGGTCTCTCCTGAGCCGACCCCAGTAAAAATTTTGCCAGAGACAACAAAAGGTTTTTGAGACCCCTGCTCCAAGTATGCCATGAAATGCCTTTAGCACGGATTCTCTCAGTGCTCTGGTGACCACCACCTGCCACCTCTCCTCCCCTGTGGCTGGCTCTTTCCAGGCTCTCTGAAGCAGTCCATCCTTCAGCCGGAGAGCTTCAAACTTTGCAAAAAGTCCTTTGGTGGTAGGCAAGCACCCTGTGACCACATTCCACTGTGGCTTTTTTATCCTGACTCCATCCACTGCAACACTGGTTGTAGATTGGCATCCTTTTCTGCCGCATCTTCCATTCCAGTGCTTCAACAACTTGTGCTCCTCTACAAACCAGCCCCCTCCCCCACACAAAGTTCCCTCTCCCGGGCCTCTTTCTTTTCTCAGTACCAGCAGCCGCTCAGAGCACAAGGGTGTCGAGACATTTAAAAACGTATGGTGCCAGTTCTTCCAGCCAGCGTGCAATCTGACCTTCTGGACATTAACCTGTGGAGAGCTGCATGGTCAGTCTAGGCTGTGAAGGGCAGGCTGCAGAGATAATTCCTGAAGCGACTTATTGTTCTCACAATAGCGAGGAGTTTTCTGTGTGAGACACAATAATGCCGTTCGGTTTTGTTCAAAGTTTTACTGAAATAAGCCACCACTCACTCTCCCTCGGGTCTAACTTGGCTTAGTACCCTGCTATCCCAACATCGCTGGCGTCTGTGTCCAGGGCAAATGGCAAATTGCTATCTGGGGGTGTGAGAATGGGAGACTCTGTCAAGGCCTTCTTCAAAAAGCTGAAAGCCCGCTTGCATGCCGAAGTCCATACAAACTCACAGTCTTTCTGGACAGAGGTGCAGCTATCCAAGAGAAGCTGCGCACAAACCGCCTGTAATATGATGCCAATCCTGTTAAGCTTTTCAGCTCTCACAAGTTGGTGGGTACTGGCCAGTCCTTCACTGCCCACACTTTCTCCTCTAATGTGCTGATGCCCTCTCCCACTTCTCTGTGTCCTAGAAACTCCAGCTCTTTCCTCAAAAAGCAGCACTTGTCAGGATGGATCTTCAGACCAGCAGCTGCTATTCTCTGTAGGACCCACCGCAGGGCCCCAAAGCTGTCTGGAAGGAGCTCCCATGGACCAGGATATCATCCAGGTAAACCAGACATTCCTGTCTGGGAATATCGGCTAACACCTTCTCCATCTGCCGTTCTAATGTGTCCAATGCATTACAAAGACCAAAACAAAGAACTCTAAACTGCCACAACCCTCTGCCCATACAGAATGCTGTCTTTAGCCTAGCTTCAGGGCTAAGGGGCACCTGCCAATACCCACTGTGTAGATCCAAAGAGGAGAAGCAGGATGAGCCAGATACAGTCCAGAGAGCAGTGGGTATGAGTCTTTTTTTGTCACACTGTTTAGTGGTCTGAAGTCAACACAGAACCTCATCTTTGGACTTTTCTTTAGTGACCATCACAACCCCCGAGACCCAGGGGCTTTCGGAGGGCTCTATGATGCCAGCCTTCAGCATCTCATCAATTGCAATGTCTGCAGCTGCCTGATGCGCCAGGGGAAGGCGGCTGGGGCGTGTTTTAATAGGTTGTGCATCTCCAGTGTCAATTTCGTGCTGCACCAGGTGCGTCAGACCCACCTCCTCCTCGGTCAGTGCAAAAATGCCCTTAAATTGAACCCATAACTGCCACAGCTCCCCCTGCTGCCCTTGGTCCAGGTTTTCGCTGCTGCGTTTCCATACCTGTCTAACTGCTGCCAGTCTGTCCACTTGCCCTCCTACTAAATGCTGCTGGGCATGGGCATGAAGGGTAATGCCCACAGGTGCAGGAAGGAGGGCCTGGAGTTTGAGGTTCGACTCATTATGTACCCCTGCTGCTCTCAAGGTAGGCAGATACTGTCCTGTAGTTTGTGAGGGGGGGCACCATTCCCACTGTGGGACCCCCTGGAAAGGTTAGCGTGCTCCTCCCCAAGTCCAGCACACAGCAGGCAGCCCGCAGAAAGTCCAGTCCTATTATGCAGAGGTCCTGCACTGCTGCAACCCACACCTTAAGGTCCACCGTCAGCCCCCCGACCCTCATAATCACCACCCCTCTGCCATACAAAGGGGCTAATTCGCCAGTCACTGTTCACAGCTTCACCGCAGTATGTGTTAACTGCGTCCATGCCGGGACCATGTCAGGTCTCAACAGTGTAGCGGTGGTGCCTGTGTCAACAAGGGCTGAGCATGGGGTTCCTGCCAGAGAGACAGGGATCCTGCACAGGTCCACCCCACAACTCTCGCAGACTCAGTCGTGTCATGCACTTCTGGGGGAACGCTGCCCACCGGGGAGAGGGGAGGGTAGGATATAGAGATGGGGGTCTGCATCGTCCCACTCACACAGACCCTGTGGCATTTCCCTGAGCCTCTGTACGCTTGGGGCACCTCAAACTAATATGGCCAGCCTGGCCACACACCCAACACACAAGTGGGCCTCTGTGCGGGTGGGTGCCGATGCGTGGTGATTGCAGTGACACCGCATGGATCAGTTCTGTCAATTCAGCCACCCATGCTGGCTTCTCTTGTCCTGGACCCTCCTGTACCACAGTTCTCACAACAGGGAGGTCCCTAGCATGGTCGCACTCCATCTTCACCCCCAACAATCTCTCTCTCTAAGGCCAGCTCCAGTGCTTCCTGCTATGTGTCTGGATGCACAGCTCTTTTGGGGTTATGGCTCGGATAAACTGGTCCCTGGCCAACTCAGACTGTATTTCAGGGGGCATGTGAGCGTATGCTCTCTTTTTCAGGGTCTCAATATCATTAGCAAGTACACGAAGCGGCTCACCATGCCATGTCTTCCTGCTCGACAGCTCTGAGCGCAGGACACCAGGCTGGCGGTATTGGCCAAACCTCTGCTGTAGAGCCCCCACTAAAGCCCCATAGTCAGTTCTTTCAGCTGGGCTGACCAGCCCGCAGCTTGTACTAACAGTTCAAATGTGGCATGGTAGGCTTCCCAGTTAGTCTTACCAGAGTATTTCGGCAGTTTCACATGGAGTGCACCCCCCCGCTCGGCGAGTCAAAGCCAGCGACAGCAGCTAGCTCTCTGACCATCTCTTTCAAGCGAGTGCCATGCTCAACGGTAGGCGTACCAGCACACAAACTCTCTCTCAACTCCACCTTGACTTTCAGACAAGTGCCAGTCTGGCCCCGCTGCGATACCATACCGTCAGCAGGCAGTAGCAGAGTTAGCCGGGTCCGAGCTAGCTGTGCTAACAGAGTTCAGTTGGAAAACTTCGGTTTTATTCTTTTTACTTCTGACACCAAATGTAGCGTCACCCTAATGTTTGCAAGGATGACACAGTGATGTCATAAACAATTGTTTATTATTGCCCAAAACAGGTTACTGTCGGCCGTAACCATGCCCAGGGGCGCCGCCAGGGGGGGAAAGGTTAGAACAATTATAGGGGCCCAGCACTGACATGGGGCCATGTTAGGGGCTAGTAATATTATCTTAATAATAATGTTGCCCAAAATTCTAATCTTTCATGGAGCCCAAGATTTCTGGCTGCACCCCTGACCATGCCGCATCTGAAACAAAACAAGAACAGAGCCCAACTACTCTCCCGCTTCACCTCTCACTCCACGCACACACACGCACGCGCATACACATTCCGTAACCCGCACACCCTGCCCCCAAGCTTCTCATTTAATCTCTAACATGTTTAATCTAAGAGAACATTAAACATTATTGCAGGATCGCTACAATATTATATTTATATGTTTATCATTCAGGTCTTTTCACAGCTGTTCTGGATGTGTCTAGATTATGTTAATCTCCTTCCAGCCGTGAATAACCAAAAAAACACAATGCTTAATTGTTGTGGCCCTTGTCGCCTCCCTGTGGTGCAAATGGAAACTGTACTACATTTACAAATTAAGCATCTACAAAATATCTGTGGTTTTAGTGAATGAACGAAAAAAATAGTGTATTTCTCTTTTTTTTGCCACAATTGATCAATGTTCCAAAACTGTCCTGTCCCTGCCCCAGAAGACACTCACTCTGCCATAAAGTCAAATTTCTCCAGCTCCAGTCCATCAATCGCTTTCACTCTCAGGAAGTCCTCCTGAGGCATCGATAAATGGTCCACAGAGCTCCAGCTGCTCACGTCCCTCATGAAGAAATATCTCCACAGCAGCGGCTCCTGCACCATTGACCTCCAGTACCTGCTGCAGCCGCCCAGCCTGCACAGGTCTTCAGGAGAGAGGAAGGTCATGATGAGCACCTGCATGTCAACCTGAGGGTTAAAGACAAACACACACTCTCTTTAGAGTTTTACACAGTTCCAGGGGTCCAGCCATACTTTCAAGTTCAACACAATACATTCATACAATGTTCTCTGAGTTTCCTCAGTTAAAAATTCTCTAGTAGAATATTTTCAACTTCAAACAAATAACCAATAAAAAATCAGACTATTTAAAAACAATCAGTTTATCAGAAATAATACAGTCAGTAGAATGTGGGTGTGTCTGTAATACAGGCCCAGTCCCCTGTCTGCCCACTTCATTCTGATAGGTTGTGCTCAGATAGAGTGCCTTGCAAAAGTATTCACCCCCCTTGGAATTTTTCATGTTTTGTTGTCTCACAACCTGAAATGAAAATGGATTGTTTGAGAGTTTGCACCATTTCATTTACAGAACATGCCTACATCTTAGAAGATTTTTTAAATGTGAAGCAAATAACAAATAGGGCAAAATGACAGAAAACTTCAGCTTGCATAACTGTCTCTATGTGCTTGGCCACATCCTGCCACTGGGATTTTTGCCAAGACAAAACTGCTCCAGCTCCCTCATGTTGGATGGTTTTCACTTGTGAAAAGCAATTTTCAAATTTGGCCACAGATTCTCAATTGGATTGAGGTCTGGACTTCGACTAGGCTATTCCAGCACATTTAAATGTTTCCCCTTAAACCACTTGAGCTTTGTTTTAGCAGTATGCTTCAGGTCATCATCTTGCTAAAAGGTGAACCTCCGTCCCAGTTTCAAATCACAGGTGAACTGTCACAGGTTTTGCTCAAGAATATCACTGTATTCAGCACAATCGATCATTCCCTCAAGTCAGTTTCCCAATCCCTGCTACTGAAAAACACCCCTACAGCATGCTGCTGCCACCACCATGTTTCACTGTGGCAAAGGGATTCTTGGGGTGTTAACACGGCTTATTGTGTTCGAATGGACAGACACTCCAGTCTCTGCTGTGGAAATAATTCAGTGATACCTTTGACTCTGTGCTGCCTCTCTGATTAATGCCTTCTTTACCCGGTCTGCCAGTTTTGGTGGGCAGGTTTGTCTCTTGGTAGGTTTGTTGAGGTATTATGTTCTTTCCATTTGAAAATGTTGGATTTCACTGTGCTCTGGAGGATCATCAAAGATTTGGATATTTTTTATAACCCAGCCCTGACATTTCAACAACTTTGTTCCTGATTTGTTTGGAGAGATCCTTGGCCTTCATGGGGTGACGCCTCTTGCCTTGTGGTGTTGCAGCTTCTACGGCCTTTCAGAAAAAGTGTGTTTATACTGATAGATCATGTGACACTTAGATTGCACACATGAGGACATATGTGAATTTTGAAGGAAATTGGTTCCACCAGAACTTTTTAGGGGATTTATAGCAACAGGGTGAATATATCCAAATGCCAATTTTTTTTCACAGTTTTTTGCTTTTATTTAATGCTTTTTGATAGAATATTTTTCATTTCACTTCACCAACTTAGACTATTTTGTGCAGCTCCATCACATAAATAATATTAATAATAAGATTAATAAGATTTTACCGCAAAAAGTTACTTTAAACAGGTAACTCATAAGATATACTAAACT
Organism: Rhabdalestes septentrionalis; assembly: GCA_037832545.1. Taxonomy (NCBI): domain Eukaryota; kingdom Metazoa; phylum Chordata; class Actinopteri; order Characiformes; family Alestidae; genus Rhabdalestes; species Rhabdalestes septentrionalis. The sequence goes on along the minus strand of JBBMFX010000016.1, from coordinate 66,185 downwards.
ACTGAACGAATTTTCTCGGAATTGTTTATTGGTAATTGTCTGTACTCTGTGGGGGAGAATTCAGGTAGGAATTTCACTTTCTACACGACACTAAAACTTTTAAGATTTAATATTTAAAATGATTTTACGTGACCGGTGGGTGGGGGTGTTTGAGGGGGCTGAGGGGAGTTTACCGGTAGATGGTCCAGAAAGGCCGTGCTGGTGTCTCCATACTCTTCCTCTTGGGACCTGCTGGGTTCTCCAAGGTTCTCCTGGGTTCTTCTGTCTGAGAGCAGTTTCTCTCTGATGCTCCTGAAGCTGCGCAGTAGGACGCTCTGCATGTCTGAACAACACTGAACTCACTAAAAACTAAATCATACTTTTAATAATCCGCGTCCTAATGAATTAAGATACTTAAAGAATTGACTTCAGCCCAGAAGCGGCTCCGATTCCTCTTTTTTTCCGGAACTGTCAAAACTTACACGTGTTACACGGAGGGGGAGTGTCCCTGACCGCAGGACATTATGGGTAATGTAGTTTTCCCCCTTTCACCTGCAGCCGTTTTTTAGTTCGAATGAATTGATAGGGTGTTTGTATTTTATTAAAATTGAAAATGGTGAAAAGTATGCTGTTTCTGTGTCTGCAGGCAAAAGGACTGGGGTTTTGTAAACGTATTTTATTTCGTGCTTTGTAAAAATGAATGTAATGTAATTCCAAGATGAATACATGTATTATTTTGTCTATAAAATATGTATAGATTTTAAAATAAATACATGTTTAAAACATGTAAAGGCTTGTGGGGATGCAGGTTTGTCGTGACACTAGCTCAACTTATCTGTTATGCAGTTTATTTTTTTCATGAAAAATAATTGGTATGGCTTTTTGGTGAGAATTGTTCTTTTAAGTACACATTTAAAAACATTAAAAGTTCCAGATGCAGGTTTGTTGATCCAGTGGCCTTGCATATTAGAATATTTTTACACCTGAGTAAATTTCAGTGCAGAGACAAAAAATGAGTGTTCAGCAGCTCTCAAACTGCAACTTCAAAATAAAACGATAAACCCAATTCAACTTGAGTATACATGTGCTTCTTGCATTACTTCAGTGTGATTTAATCCATTCTGGACTTGTAGTCCTTGATTATAAAGATGATGTGAACTATATCAACTCCCCATTCATTACCCTCCAAAACCTTAGTTATGTTCATCAGTCACATCATGTGGGCACCGATTGGCGGGGGTGGGGTCAATCGTGCCCTGATGCTTTAGTAACGAACCTGGATCAGTTCATGTGTCATTCTGTTAGGTAAACAAACTACGCCTGCTGGAGATTTTAATGATAAAAAATACATAATCAATATGATATATTTTCTCTTCCATTAAAGTTGGAACATTCTAAACAACCCACAAAGGTAGTCCTAATGTAAAGCTGAGTCAGATATACGTATGTATTGATGTATTTATAGTCTTACAGAGGTGAAGGGTGAGTTTTCATGTCAGGTCCAGATAAGTGCAATAGACAGGGACTCTGTTTGTATGTGGAACTACGATGGCCCATGAGATGTTCACACACACAAGGCATGGTCTCATAATGGAACATTACCATTTAGGATGAGGAACACTGAGTGATACCTGACCTCGTATCTAATGGGCAATAATTAGGAGGAAGGAGACATGAAATCAGTGTTGGAATATTCATTATGTACACTTACTGGTAAGGAGCCACTCCTCTCAAGGACCATGAGGCTGCTTCATTCTTCAATAAAGTAGCAAGCTGCACTTCCATGACCGCATTTGAACATTTCAGACTTCCTGCTTCGTTTCTCCATGACACCCCTCCCCCCAAACATCTCTATATCCCAAACCACCGCAACAGACATTTAGCAACAAATCAGACTGACCCTTGACTGAACCCCCAATGATTTGTGACCCCTGATGGACCCCAGGCTGATATGGTAGATATGTAAATATTATTTACACAACCCATTATGAGGGAATATGTGCTTCTCTTTCCCAAATCCTGGCCTGAACTGTTAGTGTATTCGTGCAGGAATTCAGGAGTTGAGGAACAGAATTATCCACACAAGCTTATCATCCCAACACTTGAGTCTTATTTAAACGAAATTTATTTTCAATGAAGACATAAACAAAACATAACTCCCAACTGGTAAACAATACAAGCAAATCGTTCAGCTTTTTTTGTTTGTTTTTTTTTTAAAAAGTGTACTATCAAAATATCAAAGTTCATTTCTGAACACTGGAGCTTGCCGGAAGAATGCGGACGTTTCGTTCGGTATGTGAGCAGACGGGGGCGCTATACAAACATGGCATCAAAGAGAAAACTGTCTGCTCTCGAAAACCGGCCAACACTTCAGAATGCGTCTGTACAGCCCTAACACATACAGACGCAATTAAAAATAAATAAATACAACTAAAATAAATAAAAAATGGAATATTGTTTTTAAACAAATAGTTATTTCTTTTTTTTTTTATATTTTACATTGGATAGTTGTAAATCTACGTTCTCGGAATATGTGTGTCCAGATAATGGGCTGGACTGTGGAAGATAAGTGCTTTTAAATCATTTTATTTCTTTTAAACACATTTTCTTCCTAGAATTGGAACTGTGAGCGAAGTTGGGGTGTGTGTGAGGGGGGTGGTGGGGTGTCTGTGTGTTTACTGCAGGATGCTAAGGATCTCTTTAGCGTTCTCCGTGTTCCAGCCCTGCCCTTGCAGCGGCCCCTCGCATGCCAGCACGTATTTGTTCAGGATCTGAGCTCCGATGTCACGGAACTGAAGTCTGTCCTCCTTCGGCTCGGCTCCCTCCGCCCCGTCCTCATACTTCACCGCCCAGAAACACATCTCTCCTATGTACATCATTGTCAGCAAGTGGGTGTCAGAAAACACACCTGTTGCAGGAAAAAACAAGAAAGGTTCTTCTTTTCATTTTCACTGTGGGTATTATAATGGAGAACCAATCTAAACATGCTCCCATTTATTTGGGCTCGTGTTCAGTAACTCTGTTATAACAATAATCCACAAAGGCATATTGCAAATGCACAGGGATGAACAAATCTGGCCAGCATAAAGGTCTGAGTTCTGATGTCTCTGATCCTGATCGGAGCCCTTTACGGCCCTTTCATAAATTTAAACGCCCCTTCGTGTCATTTAAAGCCCTGTTGGTTCAGAAGAAAAATACAAAAATGTATATGGCAGGGGGCTCTGGAACTGGGTCTGTGAATGTGCTAGAAAACCCAGTCACTAATCTTCTACATTTCATGTATAGTGTTTATATTCTGTTCCATTTCATTACAGGGATTTACCTTCTGACAGGAAGTTGGCGGTGGTTGAGTCGTGGAAAACGACCCCATCGTTCAGTTTCACGGAGCTCCGCACCTGCAGCATCTTCATCAGGTACCGCACGCCCTCCTGAACACACTGCACACATGCACATGGATCATTCAGGCTCTGAAACACACTTGTACAGAGTGATGAAGTGTTAATACCTTCAGGAAGGTGGCTTTATTCTGTTTGATCCACTGTTTCCTTTGGTGCAGGGTGTGACAGTACATGTACAGCAGAGCCCCTCTCCTCCAGTACAGGCACTCTAACAGCTCCAAACCCAGCACACACTGCACCTAGATCAAACACACACACATTAAATTTTACTGATAAAATTACACTTTTTAAATGTATGCTTTGTCATTCTTAATCCCTAGAGTTTAATATGATGTCAGCCCCCTAGCAGCAATAACATCAACTCTTCTGGGCATGCTCTCCACAAGGTTAAGGAGCGTGTTTACACAAAGTAGGAAGCAGTAAATTGCTAGGCTGAAGCACTCAGACCTCCTTTCACTGGAGATAAGGGGCCAAGCCCAGCTCCTAAAAAAAAAAAACAACCCATACCATAATCCTTCTCCACCTAATTTTACACTTCAGCATTCGCTGACCGCACTTCATCAGTTTACGTGACACCCCTTCGTGACCGATTGCTGTTGTTCTCTTCCACTTTTCTTATAATACCATAGAGAGTTGACTGCATTACACTGAAATTTCACGACATCCCATCATGGTAGCTAATATGCTGGAATTCACTGAGCTCCTGAGAGAGACCCATTCTTCACAAAAGTTTGTGGGAGTGGTGTGCATGCCTAGGTGCTTGAAATTATACACCTGTGGCCATGGAAGTGATTGGAACACCTGAATTTAATTATTTTGATGGGTGAGGGAATACTTATTGCAATAAATTGTAGAGAATATAGTACAATGTATTACAGACTGCCAGTCATTGTGTGGATCATATGATCATACAGCCCCATGTGCACCACAGCGCATTAAAGAACAGTATTACAGATCATTATAGAGCACTACACAGCATTGAACTATTATAGAGCCTTACAGATTATAGATCACTATAGGGATCCTTTCACCATACTAATCAGTGCAGCACTAAAAAGAACCTGCAGAAATAAAGTGTACCTCCTGGCCAGGTGCCAGCCGTCCTGCTAAAACCTCAGGTTCTGTAAGGTCCTGCAGCAACTGCTGGATTTTAAAGGGGGATGTGTCCTCTGGAAACTCCTGATCAACAAGCCTGTTCTCCTCATAGAACGTGATGTCCAGGACAACCTGCACACGAGCATGCACACACACACACAGAAAATCACAGAAAAAAAAAATATGATAATGAAAAGTGCAGTAATAATAAATGTGTAAATTAAAAAGATCTGTAATTTTAAATGTATAGATTTATAGTGTTATATCTGTAGATTAATAAGTGCTATTACAACAGATGCATAGTTAATAAGTGCTAAAACGATAGATGTGTAGATGAATAAGTGCCGAAAAAAAATATCCATGTACTGTCAAGATGAATAACTATGATTATACTAGACCTCTAGATGAACAAGTAGATTAATCATTAAAAATAAGGTAACTAGTGTAATAATATTGAGAACAGGTTTTGCTGTTCCAACAGCCCCACCCCTGTCTAAACTGCTATCCACATGTCGAGGAACGAATGAAGAGGCATGAAGGAACAGGTTTAGTCATGTGGAGGGAAATAAACCTGTGTTCAATTGGAGTTTCACAGCTGCAGATCACACTGAATGTTCTCACTTATTGTTCCTGGTGCTTCTTCACTGGTGCTAGGGGGTGGGGTAATTAGAGCTGAATGATATAAACGCAATAGCAGTATTGCGATTTTACAGCTACATCTTGTGATTGTGATTCTTTTCAAAAAAATAAAAGTGCCCATATTATCCCTTTTCTGCAGTGCTGAGGCCCCATCACACCTGAAGATGTGGTGTAATTGACTGTATTCCTCCCATACTTCACTTCTTTCATCTCTCAGACACAGCCCTGTTCTCACCTGCTCCTCTTGAAGGTGTAGTGCTGCCCCCTAAAGGGTAAATCATGAACTTGCTCTAACGGTGCTAACAATGTAAACAGAAAAAATGGCCAATGCCAAAAATATCAACAATACTGAAATAATGGGGAAAAAACAAACCAACTTAAGAAGCTTTATTTATTCTTTTATGAACAAAAAAAGAAAATGACTGAAGTGGTGGGCTTTGCTTTGCACCTCTATGAACAGCTAGAGAGAGTGTGGAGCTGTGAACACCCTATAGTACCTGAGTGTAATCCTGAAGCAGCTTGGCCACGCTGCTGCTCTCTCCAGCCTGTGTGCTGTAGTTTCTCAGCTTGCTGAGGATGGAGGACGCGTTCTGTAAATAGTCATCATCTAGGAGGGAAGAGAGAGTGTCAATGGATTACCATAAGACTCACACTTGTTTTAACTGGGCTTTAAAGGACACCTATATACCATCTGTCTATCTACCATCATCCATCCATTACTGAGTCCATCTATCTATCTATCTTTCCATGCATTTTATTTAACTAACGTCTTATCTATTCATCCTCCAGTTTAGCTATCCATACATCAGTTTATTTATTTAACTGTCAATTTATTTATCCATCCATCTATTTTAAACAAGTGCAAAACCATGTAATGGGGGACTGATTTGTAGGCACATACAGGGCTGCACAGCCATAGCCTGTAAGTTGCCATGGCGATATTGGCCTCTGAAATACTGACATCACAGCAAGCTGCAATATGCAAATAAGCATTTAACCAATCACAGTGTTTCTGACAGGGTGACTAATCACAGCTCCCGGTGAGTTACTGGGTGTTCTGGTAAATCAAGGTCTTTATGTAAGTCTAATTATTATGCCTATTACCTGTTAAAGATCATTTTTCTCATATTTAATTTCTTTATTACATCTATGTGGATTTGGGACCCAAAACTATAATCTATTATTAGTGATGCTCCTGATCGATCGGTATTCGTAGGCCGATCTTAGGAACCGATCACAATTGATGAGGTCAATGATGAGTGGGGACGTAAATGTTTTGGCACCGCAGTCATGTTATCGCCGGTGTGGAATTACTATGACGTTTCAAGAAACAATGAAAAATTCGCTATTCGCCGTTTATATTCCAAAGAAATCTTACATGGAGGCACATTGTCCAAAACATTTAATACGATGAAACTCATTCGGCACTTTAGAACCCCATTGTAAAGGCATATTAAAATGCTCACGATGTAATAAATACTTTTGTAATTATTTAGTAACAATAGTTACATTAGATATATTACTGTAAAAATATAACAAAAATATAGCAAAGGCAACATTTATAGTATTACTTAAAAGTTAATGGTGATCAGAGAGCTTACATTTTTGTTATATAAACTTGAAGCATCAGAATCGGCATTGGTATTGGCCGATCAACTAGACAAAAAATCGGTACTTGGTATCTGTGGCAAAAATCCTGATCAGAGCATCCCAATTTATTACATAGCACAATTTATTCGTACATGACAATCTGCAACCTGTGTTTCTCTCTTAGAATTAAAGGGGACATATTATGCAAAACTAACTTTAGTTATAAAAGGTCTATGGACAAGTTCATGTAGTTCTGTTCACACAATCACTCTCACATAAGGAGATCTCACCAGCTGTATAATTGACCATTTCAGTCCCTTACAAAATTAGCGTTTAAGGGCTCAGTCACTTTTATTCAAATAAGCTGTTGCTGGCCACGCCCCACCCATCCCATGCTTATGGTGCCCGTTTAGCACTGAAACACAGGCGCTATCCAGCCTTATACATTTGGATTTGCGTTAATCTTTGCATCCAACAACACAACACTTCATGAGTGACTTGCCTTTGTCTGTAGCCATAGTGCTCTGTGTCATATGCGTGCCTGTAAATCCAGCAGACAAAAATGGCGAATCTTTAACTAATTTAGTAAGGTGTGGTTCTTCATAAAAACACATGATTCCTTTGTCCCCTTTAAATGGGCTGTTTTTACTGCACCTTTAAGACTGATAAAAGCAAATTATCTCTTATGACTGGTCACCTTCGTTTGCAGCTTATTCAGAAGGCTGAAACTCTGCTTACAACTTCAGCATGAATGGGTGGGTCTAAACTTCTGTAGACAATTGTGTTGATTTTGTGATATCAAATAAACTGTATGAATGGGGTTCACTCTGAGCATATATTTAGACATTTTATTATCAATTTACAGAAGTTATCATTTTAAATTTTAGGAAAGTGATTGTACAGGCCCTTTACTGTACTGAAAGTCATCACAAGGCCAATATGTCACAACTGCAATATAACCATTTTGTACCTATAATTTTTATAATTATTGATAGGACATTGACAATTATATAATTATTGATTGCTACATAATTGTGTATGAATCTGTATTATTTGTCCTTAGCCATTTTAATCTGTCAGATTCCAAATTATAAAAGCATGCACTCATTCTCAGCCCCAAACGGATCTCCCTTGACTAAACCGATCAGCATTTATCAGTCTAAATTAATCCCACAATTCTGGGAGCTAATCCTAAACCCAGTGTTGTCTGCATTACTCCCACTGTAAACAGTTTTCCTGCCCCTGGTTCAGTTCCAGGACTTCTTTATCAGCCAGTTACAGTGGAGGAAGAGATGCCGCTGTAAGGGATACTTTACGTGTCACTTCTCTGATCCCTCTGTAACTTCTATCTGCTCCAGTTTAAGTTCATATCTACCTCCCAGTGTGGAGTGCTCAAGACATTTTGCATAAAGAACCATGATGACATTTATTAACGTAATGTCCCGTTCCACCTCAAATAATGCAGTAATTACATTCTAGCAACATATATCAAGTTTAGTTATACTAAGAATGTGCCATTCGTCCGTAGACCGTGTAGCAGTTTTACACTGGAGACCTAGTTAAGATTGGCTTCGTTTTGAAATTACCCGTTCCACCCTAAATGGTCCAGTAATAATATCCTGTAGACCCAGTTGAAATTTAGTCCTTAATGGACTTTGCTGTTCCAATCATACACGGTACAGCACTTATTTTCTGGGTACCTAGTTTACCGCAATTTCCCGTTCTACCTTAAATGGTCCAGTGGTTCCATCCCGGAGACCTACTTGAATTTAAGGTGGAAAGGGAAATTGCATGAATAAATAATCAGTTCCTGCAATAATTTACACCTACACATATAAATGTATGTAAAGTTGTATTCTGTCAACTAGAATTTTTTTTATATTTAATAACTACATTTAAAACGCCTAAGCGAAAAACAATTTACCCAGTGTAAACTTACATTTACAGTTAGATCAGACACGCCACGGATAAGTGTTTCAGTGTATTTTGAAGCTTTAGGTATACTTCCACTAAGCTGAGGCGGTTAGCTCGATGCTGACTCCCCTGAGCGACGGATTATTTTACTCCATAATCAGTAAACTCAGATTTTTTTATGAATATGACAGGTGTGAGCGGGAGCAGTTTACTGCGTGTAAACACACATACCACTGCTACTTTAGCTTAGCCTAGCCTAGCCCATTCCGTAAACACAGGGCTGTGTTGCTAGGCTAGCCGTGCTACGTTGCTATGTTCCGAGCCCCGCCCCTGCCCGGTTCCGAGAGCCCC
>JBBMFX010000016.1:24786-47446 GCA_037832545.1 Rhabdalestes septentrionalis | reverse complement strand
TGTCTGATAAAGAGTCTGATCACACACTCTACTCTTCACACACACTGTCTGATAAAGAGTCTGATCACACACTCTACTCTTCACACAGTGTGATAAACACACTCTACACACACACTGATAAAAGGTCTCATCATCTGGGATGGACAGACAGTGATACTGCCATGGTTAGTGGAATGTATGTGTGTGTGTGTGTGTGTGTGTGTGTGTGTGTATGTGTGGGTGTGTGAACACTCCCCAGGCTGTTATAGATGTTGTTTTCATTTCTGGCCTAAATAAAATCCCCTCCTCCTCCGGGGTTCCGGTGGGGGGTCGAGCAGCTCCAGCAGAAAAACACAAACAACTTTACACCGACAAAAACTCTTTTCTTTTACACACTACTCCATAATAAACACACTGCATACCATGTTTCTAACAGAGAAACTTCACCAGCAATAAGGAACACACAAATAAACGCCTTATTTATTTGGCAGGTTTATTACTCAAGAGTTGTGTAACAGTCATATAAAGTATTGTTTATTACACAGACCAGTAAGACACTTCTTTATACAAATGAACACCAAACACACTTTGAAGGGGAACTCCACCCAAAATTCACCACAATACAGTGTATATAAACAGTGGGTTCAGAATGGAACCAGTCGTCTGCAACACAAAAACAGATGTTTTACTCACAAGTGATGCCCAGTGAAGCTCCATGTGTATCTGAGTGTTTATATGGATGCTGATGATGCTAAAATAGCCTCTAGACACCCTCCATTATGAATGGATTTAGTTTTAGAACCACAAATTCTCTCAGAACTCATCTCAGGCATCAAGCACAATCATAACCATTTGATGGAACTTTCTGTGAGGGAGCTTTTAGAGGCAGACATCTGGTTCCATGCACCACCGCTGTGAACAGTTTGGTGAGTTTCACAATTTACACCTGTTTACACATTAAACAGTGATTTATGAGGACATTTTGTAAATTAGGTGGAATTCCTCTTTATTAGGTCCTGACTGACCTCACCACAGCTGCATGAAGCTCGTTGTGTTTTTCTACAACTGGCCAGTCGGACGCAGGTGCATCACTCTGCTGGTTATAGAATGACAGCATTTTCACACTACGGTACACAAACAATTATTTATTACTGTTTAGGGGTCATTTACACACAGGACGACAACAATGAACATCTAGAGATCATTAAAGAGGATTCAGTGAGAGGATCTCTCTCTCTTCACTGCTTATTGATACACTGATAAATACATACGGCCAAAAAACATCCTGACAAGAGAAGTCATCTGGAATATACTCAGTATATATAACATTTCTCATTATGGGGCCGTTATGAGATTGTTAGTAATTTCCACTCATTTTAAATTGTTTTAAGTGAAATCATATTTTATTGACATCATTTATTACAAACAAAGTGCTCTGCAAATGGAATATGCATTTAGAAGTTTACGTATATGTTTATATTTAAATTCAATAAACAGCTATATATTTTTTGTCCAACCTAACCAACAGCAGGAACTCACCGCTTTAAATATTTAAATAATAATTAAAGAAATATTATCACTGGGGCGAAAGAAATGTTAATGTATTCATTTTCTTCCCTTTTATCCCACAATCGGGGGTACACCCTGGACAGTCGTCATGGACAGTTGATTCCTGGGACAGCCTGCATGCTCTCCACTGTCCTAAAACCTGCACATCAAGTGGACTGAAGGTGTGTGTGTGTGTGTGTGTGTGTGTGTGTGTGAGTGTGAGAGAGAGAGTGTGTGTGTCCAGGGTGTTTTTATATGAATAATATTATCAGACATTTTCTCATTACACCCTCACAGTAATCTTATAACAATATTAGACTGAATACATAACAGATGTTTTCACTCACCAGTGTGTATTAATATGTATATAAACATGTACTCGTCTTTAGCAGTGCAGTTATTGCTCAGCTGCAGTTTTTGTGCAGATCTCGGACCCTCACAGTGGGAATAACAGACACAACAAAGAGACAACATTAAGACAACACTGGACCAGTACACACACGGACACAGACACACACACACACACACACTAGTGTTCACAAACACACACACACACACACACACACATACACACACAAGCAACACACTAAAGACAGCAGGCTACAGCATATAGCAGTTTAAACAATAGCCTGACTACCATCTGCACATCGTTTGTCTCCAGTCGCGCAGGGTCTGCAAATCACAATCCTGGAATGGACTAATTAAAGGGTCCTTACGATGGAAAACTGAAAACCTCCCATTATACACAGAGTATTCCGGTGTGTGTTATGTAAACACAGTTATATTTATTCAGACATATATACTGACTTAGCCTTCTGTCACACTAGAGCTGCTTTTCCTTGGAGGGGCCATACAGGGCAGCCAATCAGGACTGAGCTCATTTACATACGTAATTCCTACAGTAATTGTAAGGAAGGGTTACCTGAAGGTTAATATGTAGAGAATGGTACAATTAATTATGATCACCTTTGGCAGATACAACCACTTCTTAAATTCAGCCCTTGATAAATAGACTTGCTCTAATCTCAGTCCAATCCCAGTTTAAGATCTTAAAATTTAATTTGCTTTCTTTCAATGCTCGGATTTCTATTTGTCACAGATCATCAGATCCGATACACCAGAAGATCCAAAAGAAATCTCGGTTGTTTTATGAACATCTGAAATTTGTCTTAGTGTTCAAATTCAACTCTCAAATCTACCAAAGTCGGACAGTTTTGGGATCCATAAGGTTGTTAAAGAGAAGAAAACTGAGAAAATTATGAGAAGAGTAGATTAACTTCTGTCTTAGGTTGATTTTGACTTTTGCTCTTTATTTCTCCTAAAGGAGGGTTTAGGAGAAACAAGTCAGACTAATCTGTGATCAGACACAGGATTAAAATATTCGGAGGAAGATTTTTGGAGGAAGAATGTAACCATGGTAACCGAGGCCTTCTTGTCTCCTAATCCTTCTTGTTTCAGCTAGCTAAGCGATGTCACACTGACTGTTTTTTGTTGTACAAACCTGTAGCGAAGTGCAGCAAACATTAAATGATTAACTGGAAACAGGTAGCTAGCACAAGACCATTAGCATTTTTTGTTATAAAAAGTGGCAAACGACAACAGGACTCAAGACAGCGTGGGTCCAATGCATTTTCAAAAATGTTTTTCACCAAAAAGTGTTTGACTCTCCCCACTTAAACTGTCCACAGCTATAGCATTTTATATCATTTTTAAATGTACAAGTGCTTAAAACAAATGTATTTTCAGTCAAAAACAGTGGATGAGTTTTACAGTAGTTCTAAAATGACAACGCTGACCGGCGAGTATTTCTACTGGTTACACAGATGTGGTCAATGATGAAAACGAAACATGGAGAAAAGGTTGGACATGGACTGGATGGTTCCTAGGGTGTCCTCAGATGTTTACATCATACAGCAGTTCAAATTTATAGCTTTATAGCCTCAATTACAATCATGTCAAAAAAAAAATATTAATATGCTACAGTAAGTGTTTCAGTTCATAAGTCAATCAAAATAAAACACATATAAAAAGCTTGTTAGGTAATACCATAAGACATTTGAAGACACTGCTGTAGCTGAATGCTCTGCGCTACGTCACCTTAAAGGGTTGAGTTTTCTGGAGGAAGAATGTAACCATGGCAACCGAAGCTCCCGCTGCGCTAGTCCTTAACAGTCCCTTTTTTATTTGTTGATTAACAAAAAGAGAAAGAACTTCAAAGTTACATAGACTATGTTATGTTTTGTTATGAAGTTGATTATAAATACATAAGCAAACATCAAGCCACTAGAAACGGCTAGCTAGCATGTTGTTAGCATGGTTAGGTTTAGAAAGTGAAAAAAATGTGACCTTCTTCTAACAAATGACCAATATTTTTTATGTTTTCTCCTCCTAAATAAGTGTAACTCCACATCTACGCCATCTACGCCAATGCTAATATCAAGGTAAGCTAATATTATTATTAGCATGGAACGTAGTTGGCCTCTGTCCACAAAGCAGACAAACGGTGTTTCTCATTTATTGTTCTTTTCCCTGAATTTTTTTTTCTTTTCCAACTGTCCCCTTACAGGGTGTCCACAGTCACTGGTGATAAGGTGAGCCACGAGTCTATACAGCCTAAATCTTAAAAAAGGTGTGAGGAAGGTCCAGAAACAGTGATGAGCTGTACACGTTCTTAAGGTCACCGACACTGACCTTTTGGTGCGTCTGTTTATTGGTGTTAATACTCTAAAACAGGCATGGACAGGACGGGACTATTAGGAACCTTTACTAAACTGCCCCACTGGTCTTCTAAGATGGCTTTTGTTCTTCACAACACAAAGAAGACCTCCACAACAGTGGTACTTTTATTTTTTGTATCATTATTCACAGCGACACGACATAAGTGATGAGTGGGTTATTCACAAGTGGACGTTTTGGAAAAGGGGGGGGACACAAAAGTCTTGACTTTGCAGTTTTGCGCGGGTCACGTGGCGGAGGGTGGGCCGTGCGGTTTGTTGAGCTGGTCTCAGGGCTTTTGTTGGGAGATTAGCAGAGCACACAGTGGCGAGATAGGGCCGGTGTGCTGCGGCAGACACGGCCTCAGCCACCTGACCCTGGAAAACACTGCCGAACCTGCCCATACCCCCCTGACAACCTCCAGCACCACCACCGCCAACATCACCGGCCCTACCTTTACCAAACGCTTGGATGCTCAGACCTCGAAAAACACCTCCGGTATGCATCAGGTCATCAGGCTAGTCCCATCTTTCTGAAACACCCTTGGATTTTTAAATTATTTTTTCAAGTTTTTACCTTTCATTGCTTTCTCTTTGTGAGAGAAGTGGGGCATCCTCTCAGAACCTCCTCAGGGTCCCCTCCAATGAACCCTCACCCTGTGCCGAGGAGCATCATCTGCCAAAACGGTGAGTTTTGGTCACTGTGTGCTGTGCTCAGATGCTTAGCCTAGCCGTCCCATGGTTTTGTGTGAAAGTGATGGTGTCGGTCCACGCAAAGCCACAATGGGGGTTGAACGGGGTTAACTCATGGAGCGACAGTGAAGGACGAGAGGGTGAACAGTGCTCACAGTTTGGGAGAATTTGATGCAGAAAGAGCCAGTCTCTCTATCCCCCGGTCTCATTTATTCCCTATGTCTCTCTCCCAGTGTTGGGTAACAAGGCAGCTTTGTGGGGGGCGCTTCACCTCTCGCAGTAGTGCAGGGTGAAACTTCCTGAGCTCTTCTGCTCCCCGATGCTCCACTGCTCCAGGTCCAGCTTGTCGTCCAAGTCATCGTCCTCCTCCTCTTCCTCCTCATCCTCCTCGTAGTGGCTGGGCTCCTCTATGGAGCTCTCCATGCGGTAGCAGTAGGGCTGACCCTCCGTGTATTCATAGATGGTGGGCAGGCTGCTCTTCAGACTGCACCGACGCCTCAGAGCCACCAGGAGGGGCTGTGGGGAGCAGAATAGAGCAAAAAAGGCCTTTAAAAGCACAGTTAATACAAATGGAATTAAATACACCCCAAAATGATCAATGGTCAAGTAAAACCTAAATGTGGGGATTGTTCTAAGAATATTACATTGGAAAATATGGTCAAAATAGAAGACATAATGCCCCCTACACTTCCTGTAGTGTATTACAGTCTGTCAGAAAGACCTTGGCCCTCATGAACATTAAGGAATCATATCTAGAACTGTATCACTCCCATGTCTGCTGTGGTGTATTACAGTCAGTCAGAATGACAGTGTGGATCACATGAATATTACAGATATTTATCAACCCATATTGCCCCCGTAGATTATTATCGATGGTCAGAATGACCATGCGGATCATGTAAACATTCTTGAGCTTTTATGTGTTGATGTGTCAACTCTTCCCCACTGTCACTGTCATTAACAAGTGAATGTCTCAATGAATCACTGCAGCTCTAGTTGTCATAGTAGCGATGTGTGTTTCATGAGTCTTGATGGTTCGGAACGTTACCTGAGGCATGGTGAATATGTCCACATTGTTGCCGAGGTCAATCCAGGCCAGGCAAGAGAAGCTTTTCGGATTCTTCAGGACTTCGGTCAGATCTTTCGTGATGGCGATAGTCAGGCGGTTTCCGTTGAGAGCCAGGGTGGTGAGTTTTGGTAAGGCACCCAGGAGCGGTAGCAGCAACCGCAGCCCTTCGTCCCGGAGCTCAGTGAAACTCAGGTCCACCGAGATCACTGCACCTCCGCTGGTCTGGAGATAATATGCCACGTGTCGTATGTCACGAGTGGACAGGGGGATGCCGGAGAGGTCCACAGAGTCGCTGCAGAGCTTCTTCTGAAGGGTGGTTTTGAGGCTGTAGAATGGAAAAAGAGAGCCATATGAGTGTTGTTGGTTTATGAAGAGGCTGGAAGCAGCATGGTACTCTCCAACTGTCCCCATCCTGGCTGTTAGCAGCAATTTTGACATAAATATTATACCAGTAGAAAACTTGGAGGCTGTTTTTGGAAGTACTCATAAATAATTATAAAGGTTTCAAGATAATTCTTGGCTTGGGCATACAGTTCTAGAAAATACTGTGCAGAAACTTTACGAGGAGGACCATGGAAACAAAAAGTAGGTTTTTAATGGGAAGAACGTTTCCCTGCACCTTTATTAAAGGCAGATTCATATGACTTTTCTAAATTACATGTTCAGAGCAGGTTTAGTGTGTAACTCACCAAGTAAGAAATATCCCCAGTTAGGTTTTGAACCAGATGTCTGCCTCTAAAAGCTCCCTCACAAAAAGTTATTCAATGAAATGTTTATGATTGTGCCACCTGACCAAAGTTAATGAGAGACTTATGAGGAGCTATTGGTCTGAAAACTAAACCCATTCATTGCAGAGGGCTGTATGCAGGGGTCATAAGGCAAAATAGTCCACAAAGGAACTGAATGTAGTTCAGGTTCTCTGTTCTTTTAACATAATCAAGATTCAACATCATCAAGATTCAACTGGGGCGACAGTTAATAATATTATATTTGTGTTGGAGACCTATGGATCCATTCACCACTGTAAATCTGAGTCTCTAGAATGAAGTTTCTCACCAGACCCACTCTGAAGTGTTATTAAAATGATGCATTTGGTGGGCACTCCTCAGTGCTTACTTGTTTAATATTAAATGTTAAATTTTAATGGGAAATGGATCATTCAGTCCCCTATGGCCAATCATGGGTTTGTTCTGAGCGAGTGTTAGCAGTGTGTTTCTGCTCTACAGAGATGAGGGTTATTTCTGGCTCCATTGTGAACTCTCCCAACAAGCTGGGAACAGGCTGCTATTGTCACTCTGTGTGTTCCCAATGTGTGTGTGTGTGTGTGTGTGTGTGTGAGAGAGTGCATAACCAGAATGGTTCACCAAAACAACCTGCTCACACTCTTCACCATCAATTATGCCCTAAATACACACACTCCACAAAAGTCACGATGTGAAGAGCCGCTCATTCACACACATTCTTTAAAAATCCCATTCCAGCCTGGAAACACTCGGTTATGTCACAGTTACCTGAAAGGTGCAGGATTACCTGACCTTCGGCTTTCTGAGCGGGAGCTCCAGCTCTATTTTTAACAAGGAGTTTCTGAAGAGCCGTGACTAAGAATAACAGCCTCCAGCACTGATTTCTAGTACTGAGAGAAGCACCTGAATAACTGGAAAGCCTTTATCTTTAAATGTCAAACCTGTCACAGTTTGCTTCTACATGATTACTTTCTAGCCCATCGGTGTCAGATTCTCGTCCTGGAGCCCAGTTTGATGGTTCTCCTACGCAAACATATTCACTAAACCTGACAATTAACTGATGAGGTTTACCCGGTGTTTCTGAGCAGGCAATCACCTAAACGTGCTGGGCCACAAACCTTCAGGACTGTGCCTTTACACTGTACCTTTAAAATATATGTACATAAGTGCGGTGTTCTGATTGGCTGCCTTGTAACGAGTCCAGACTAAAATACTCCTTATTCAGCGTAAATGTTTGGGGCTAAACTGCTGTAGGGTTATGGGCAGGGCTAAACTGCTGCTCAATGGTTGGGGATAATTTTGATAGACTAACTGTATGGGATTAAAGTACTGTAGGCCGAATGGGTGGAGCTAAATTGCTATATGCTAAATGTATGGCTCAGTCTACCAGTATTATCCTATCTGAGACTGATGTAAGTGGTATGCCTCTGAATATCAGCATCCAATCAGCATCAGTCATGTCCTGTGAAGCCACGGCCCTTTTGGATGTGTTCAGTCAGGGTGGAAATCAGCCAGATCGCTCTGATGCACTCCAGCTGGGTTTGGACTGCTTGCGTCATGTGGTGTAGCTTAAGGAAAATTCTATCTTTTGTGCTGCCACCTAGTGGTAACTGTTAGTTTTGTTACATGATGTGATCAGAAATAACAAACTATTCAATACCATTGAACAGGTCGTATCACACATAATTGCAATGGCTGTCCCCCCAAATAAAACTTTCAGGCCCGATGAGGGGTGATTTAACAGCAGAAAAGTGAGTGTTTCATGGGTCTCATTACAGGAGCATCGGTGAATTACTGGCGGCACAGAAGGAGGTTCGTGATTACATGAGTTTTAGTAGATCTGCTATAAATTCATGGTTGAATGTTCCTCCCTAGGCCTCAGTCACTCTGGCCTGCCAGATCCTGAGATGCGCTGGACAGAGATCAACCTCTTATTTCATGTCTTAAACTTTAACAAAACAGGGTTGTATCTCGTGTATTACCATGTTTAAAGAAATGTGTAATACAGGAGTGAGTTCCAGTGTGAATTACCGCAGTATTAGTGTGTAATACAGTATCACATTACATTGTGTTCTTAGTGTGTAATACAGTATCACATTACATTGTGTTATTAGTGTGTAATACAGTAGCGTGTTACACTGTATATTAGTGTGTAAAACAGTAGTATGTAGTGTGTAGTACTATAGTGTGTTACAATGTGTAAAAGAGTAGAACATTAGTGTGTGTTACAGTGTGCATTAAAGTCGTTTTACAGTGTTGTACAGTAATGTGCATTAGTGAGCATTTTTGTGCATCAGTGTGTATTAGCTGGTGTAATTCTGCTGTGTCACCATCAGTCTGAGCTTCTGCTCAAATTCATTCCATCAGAGCAGCTATAACATAAACACACAACACCACCTTTAATCATTCCTCTCTCTATCCCCATCTCTCTTTCTCTCTCTCCAGCCTCATCATACTTTCACCATCCCCATCCCTCTCCCTCTCTATCCATCCCATCCCTCTCTCTCACTCACTCTCCATTATCATCTCTCTCGCTCTCTCCATTCCCCAATCCATTATCAACCTTCTCTCCCTAGCTCCATCACCACCTTTCCCCCTCTTGCTCCCATCACTCCTATCTCTCTCTCCTCCTTCTTTTGTTGCCTCTCTCTCTTTCCATTACTTCTCTCTCTCATCTCTTTCTGTGCGGCGCCATTATGACATGGGCTGCATTATGGGGATCAATTTCTATCTGTGGGTGTGTATCTCTCACACACACGCCTGCAGTTTATAGTGCATTTTGTACTGCTGTGTGCATGTGTGTATTTATCTCTTCCTAATGGTGTTCTCATGGCAACATTATTCAAAAGCAGACAGGAAATACACACATATAAAAATCACCATAACCCCTCACTTCCCACCCTACCTGTGACCCCTGATGTCGGTTGGATTAACTAGTGGGTGTGTGTCAGATGGCCTAACCAGTGTGTGTGTGTCAGGCGTGGATTTTTTCAAGTAAGGAGTCGTTCTTCTCTCAGTGGGAGTTTCTCTCTTTGGAATTTAATGTTGGTCAATCTCGACCGGCTCATTAATCTAATTTTCTTCAGTATTGCAATGTGAATATTAACATTTCCCACAGGGTTGAAAAACAGTGTGTGTGTGTTACTACAGAAATAACCCAAATCCGTGGCTTGTTTTTAAAGCTATTTGATGCAAAGAAGCCTGTTTAGCACTTAGCTTGTGTTTTATGTTCTTCTTTCTATCTATACTATTATTTTAAGAACTCAGGTCCATTCGAGGAATGTAAAAAACACGTTTTATTGTGAAAATAAAAACATATCATTTGCACAGAAGAAATGTGCAAAAAAAAAAATTTCTTCTTTAATGCAATTCATCAATTACTTGATTATCAATATAGTCCATATCCATTTGCATTGAATATTGTTTTTTTAAATAACCAAATTTATTTTACAAAGTAAAACATACTCTTTTAGTAAAAGTGTGTAGAAACTAGGGCATTTCAGATTTTTTCAAGTCGACTTATTGGTCATCAAAATCGAAGTAGACTAGTCCGACCACGGTACAGCAGAGGAACACATGCAAATGCAGCAGGGGAACACAGGAGTCTGACATTAAGCAACTTTTATTAAAGTTTTCTGTAACATTAACAGTCTCCGTGCTGTTTGTGTGTCTAGAGTAAAGGATGTGTGACTGTGTTCTCTGCTGCCGTGTCTCTTGTCTTGTTGCGATTTTTGTCCACACAGAGAGGGGAAAAAAAACACACGACTATTCGACTTCTCTCGGGGGGCGTCAAACTGTGCCTCTGAAGTCGACTAGTTGACTTTCTGTTAATGCCCTAGTAAAAACAGATTGAATTATACTTTTCTTATGTCAGTCTCAGTACAAGGAATATTGATTTATGATGATTTTGCTCTTCAAGATATCTAGTCTTCCGTTAATGCAAATATGTGTACAATGATGCGGTCCAAAATAAAACATCAACAAAAAAGAAAAAAAAACCTCAGGATGTTTTGGACATGGATTGTAGTTTTATTTCCCTGCAGTGGCAGCAGGTGTCAAGCCTTCTTTGTCTTCAGATCCCAAATTCAATTTCTCCTCCAAATATAACTCCCTGCCGAGCGTTCCCGGGCCTGCGTTGTATAAAAGCATCTGTCTGATTCTGACCCACAGCCCAGTGCCGCAGCTGCGTCTCCAAGCTCCGAGACATTTCTGTCATCTC
Organism: Rhabdalestes septentrionalis; assembly: GCA_037832545.1. Lineage (NCBI taxonomy): Eukaryota > Metazoa > Chordata > Actinopteri > Characiformes > Alestidae > Rhabdalestes > Rhabdalestes septentrionalis. Next base: position 36,481 of record JBBMFX010000016.1, on the reverse strand, counting down.
TAGGATTTAAGGAAGGGTGGTAGAGGGGGAGCTTTGAAGATGCTTTAAAACCAGCTCAGATCATCATCACTGCAAGCTGTTTTTAAGTATGCAAATAAGTTAAATCTGAGAACATTGGCAGAAAAATGTCACTCCGTTCTCCACAATAGCTACTGTGGCTACGCAGGCTAAACTTTATAGAATGGGGATCAGACCACACCTTCAGTAAATGGCTGGTATAGAGTGACCTGGCTTGATGTTCTGCAGGTGTCTGGATAAGCTGGAATGCTGGAACCCCTATTTTTTTAAAGTAAAAAGAGACAGAGATGAAAGAGGACTGAAGAACAGGGGGAACAGGGCTGAGGGGGGTTGGACAAACTCCCATCACAAGAAGGTAGAGCTGGAAATCGATAGGATATTAGATTGGTACTCTTGCAAAAATATTTAATGATTCTGTTCAGAGTGCCCACGATCTACAAGTGTTGTGGCGTCAACAGATCTTGCACAAAACCTCATCAGATCATTATCGGCTCAGATCAGCTCTCAGACCTGAAAAAATTAGGATAGCAGGACTGTGTTCTTGCACCATGAAGCCAGTAACCTGGTAATAATGCTGCATAGAAAACATACTTTCAGGCCTCCAACTTGGTTATTTGTCCGTTTCTTGTTTGTGAACAGGTGTCACAGTGAATTATGGTCACTCACGCCTCGCCTCGTCTCCTGGCAACCAGGGACTACGTGTGTCATGCATGTTCGTCTTGTCAACTTCTTTCCACTCATGAAGGGATGTTGAACTGCACGCAATCATCAGACAGAGCAGAAGGGAACCAATATATCCTCCCTTCAAATTGCCGTCTTTTCAAGAGAAGGAGCAACATTAACATTAAACTTGAACTGGAAGTACAGTGCTGTGTAAAGCTCTTGACCCACACACATTTTATTTATATTCCTGAATCATCATGTTGGTCCAAAAATACCATTTTTTTTTCTTGACACATTGTTTTCTCTTTGTAATACTGAGGAAATTAAATGAAAGACCTGTAAAATGCCTAAAGGTAAAAGGAGCCTAGATAAAGGAGTTCCAACAAATCAGCATTCAGCACCACCAGTATACTGATCACTGCCTGATCATCTGGAATCATCTACTTAAAGTCTGTCATTATAGAGCATTATAGAAGTCATATTGCCCCCTTTTCTTCCTATAATGTATTACAATCTGTCAGAATATACATGTGAATCTTTTTTTTTTTATGAAAAAACGCCTCAACAATAAAAATCCATATCCACATTTGTTGACAACCAACACTTTGTCGACTTATTATTGTAGCACCATCAGACCTTATTTTGTATTTGCTTAAATTGCTAAACTTTTTAAAAAACAATTTACTACAGACAGTACTTCAGTAGCTTTTATGTATTTTTTGTGTAACATTTTTGTGCTTTTTTTCATTTATTACTGTTTTTGTTGATACTGTTTCTCTGTCCTAGAACAGAAGGAGGTGTCCTGCTCCATGTGTTTCCTCAGTGTGTGTGTGGTTGTGTTTCAGTGTGTGTGTGTGTGTGTGGTTGTGTGTGAGAGTGTGGTGATGTGGGAGTGTTATCAGGGCTGCAGGCACAGTGGTGAGAGGGCAGCACCGCAGTCGGGGGTCGGTTTTTAATAAGAGATGCTGGCAGGTCTGGGTGCAGTCAGTCGCTCGGCCTCCCTGCAGGTTGTCTGCACCTCCACACCGTTTTGTTTCTGCAAGCTCATAAATGATGCAAAACCCCTCCATTATTCATTCCGGCCCTCAGAGACTCATACAATGTCTCTGTGTGTCTCTCTCTTTCACATTTACTGCCCCTTTCTCTCTCTGCCCATTTTAATCTCTTCTCTTCTCCTTCTATTTCTCTCTCGCCCATTAAACCTGGAGGATAAATGTCCTGTTCAAAGGGTAGAATGCAGTCTTGTCTAAACAAATTGCAACAATAGTGGAACCTTTTTGGTGCTGCATACGCTATCAGAAAAGAAGGGTGTCTGGACAGTTGCTAAGGTTGTACCTCCAAGGTTACATCATCAGTACCTTTTGTCTGGGAAAATTCAACTATATTTTACTGCTGTTTATTTTTTAGGTAACACTGACCCACAGGGGTCCTGATGTCCTGACTACACACATTTATTTTCCTTTAGGTAAAAAAAATTATGTAATATACATAATAAAAATAGGCCTCAAGGACCATGTTACACGTTTGAGGGTACATTTACATTGTTTGTACCTTTATGAACAAAACATCCTTCCTTTGATGGGACCATTTTAATAGGTTACTTTTAAAAAACAAGCATTTCCCAGCATAAAGTAGAAGGTTTTACTGGCTTCTGGTGGTAGCAATGTTCGCCTCATATTTCTACAGAAAAGAAGCTAAATTTGGACTCTGAACTCCTCTGGACTGATTGAACACATCTGGTTTCAGTGTAGTGCCATGAACATTTGATTATTTTGTTGTACTGTTCCTGTAACATGCTTGGTTTTGGTGTTTGTTTAGTTTGTTTCTTATCCAATAGGGTTTGAGTGTTAAAATTAACAGATTACTAATCAGTACAAAAGAGTGTGGAGTAGTTTGGTAGGATGTGCAGCTAAAAAAGAACAGGAAAGAGAAAAGAAAAGAAAATAAAGGCAGCCTATTTGACTTACTGATCGTCCAGACTAGACCTGGGAGCATCTCCCTTGGCTTTGCTTCTCATGACAATAGCAGAGTAACAGCTGCCTTTAGAGCAGACTCTCAGGAACATTTTCTGGAGACCCAAACAGAGCTCAGCAGAGAGAAATACATCAAAAATTTGGACATCCTGTATTCAGATATTTAAATTTTTCTCTGTTATGTTTGACTAAAATCCCTGCTAAGTCTAATCCCTGCTGAGCACTAACACTGGTATATTTATCTCAAATTTGTAATCACCACAGTGACTCCCTTGGTCTGAGGAACAGCTTTGAATGAACAGATTTCTTTTCCAAACTAGTGTTATATGTACATAAGAAAGATGCAACCAAAATCTTGAGTAATGACATCCCAACAAGAGATAAATGGGCATGGGCGTTGACTTTATTCTCAGAGAAGAAACGTAGCAATGGTGGATCAATTTTGGGTTATTTCATAATGGCAAATTAGAATCATGGATCATAAAAAATTCATGTACAACACACAACTGAGCTTCTGACCAATCAGGCACAGCCTTCTGACCAATCAGTGACAGTATTCTAACCAATAGGAGAACAGCCATCTGACCAATCAGGGAAAGCCTTTAGACCAATAAATGACAATCTTTAAACCAATCGGAGAACAACTTTCTGACCAGTCAGGGACAGGCTTCTGACCAATCAGGACAGCTGTCTGATGAATGAGAGACTACCTTCTGCCTATCTGTCACATATAAGATATTCTAAGCACTTGTTCATCAGTCTTTTGTTTTAGGTCAACTGAAGCTAATGACCAAGATTTTATTCCTGGTTACTGCAGCGGTTTAGCCTCTGGTATAAAGAACAAGATGAATTAACAACTTTTTCCTCCCTCACTGCTGTAGGGATAGTTGCTAACACAATGCTCAAAAGGGACCCATTTGGACTGAGACAGGCTCATCCGTGAAATTCAAAGTGTGTGTGCATGGGTGTTCATGTATTTAGCCCTTTGCGAGGTCCATGTCCTTAATGTAATATCTGCAGAATTGAGGACATTTGACGGTCTGATTGACAGGAGATGAACCTGGGACCGACTAAGTTCCTAGTAGGAAACTTCAACTTGAACGCCCCCTAAAGTCAAAATTACAACAGAAAGGTAGATTAACCTTATTAAACCTAACTTAAAAATCCAGGCTAGCTCCTAGGAGCATCAGCAGCAATGAAGCTGCAGACAAGCCTGCCTATCGGCACTTCTGTCTCATTAGTGTCTTAGTCGTCCACAGTGTACCCAGTGTACATCTGTGTACGTGATGCTGTAGGATTTCTGCACAAAATACCACATAGTTGGCTGGTACTGCCTAAAATGGCCGAACTGGCTAGAACCAGGCTTTCCAGCTTGTTGTACCAGATGTCACTTTGAGTGTGATATCATACCCAGCTCGACTTCCAACTTTCGAAGTAAGAGGACACACATTAGACTACAGAAAAGAAACCTCGGGTTCAGGAGATGAATATAGCTGTGTTGCCAGGACAGGGGGTTGGGTAGGGTCTTCCTCTATATTCAGAACAGTAAAGGTGTTTTTAGCTGATCCAGAGTGATTTACAGTCATTAGTTCCAGGGACAGTCCCCCTGGAGCAACCAAGGGTTAAGCGTCTTGCTAAAGGACACAATGGTAGAAAGCAGGGGGTCCGAACCTGCGACTTTATGCTCATCAGACTCCCAGACGAGTGTTTTACCCACTAGGCTACAACCACCCATAACAGTGTCTGTGTGTGTCATAGTATATTGGCCTCTGCTTGTAGAGACAAATGCATTTTCACTGCAATACTATCTGAACAGAATGTTCGTAGACCTCCTCCTGAAAGGAGATATCCAAATCGGTTGCCTTGGAGGCATTCCTGTGTTTTTTTTTCTGAAGCTCTATACTGATAAAATCTAAATCATCTCACAATGTGTAAACAGGACCTAAAAGAGCCAAAAGACTGTGTGGGTTCTGAGACTGAGGGTTTGGTTTAGGTGTAGCAAGTCATTGGAAGTCCTCACAAAGACAAACGTGTGTATGTGTGAGGGTGTCCTTCAGAAGCCAATCAGCAAGGATTTCTGTGTGGTCTGAAGGGTCGAGCGGTGTAATCAGAGTTTAATGCCCCGGGCTGATTGCAGAGGGTCTGAGCTCTTTCTCTGCTTTAGTGATCCAGCCAGCAACAATCTCCTTGTTCTCCTCTTGGCTGGAACACGACTGTATACAGTAATAAAAAAAACAGTGTGGCTGCATATTTAAAAACTAAATGCTCGAATGTGATGTGAACTTTTGAGCTGTCATTTAAAAGAGAACTACTTATATCAATATCACTGATCTCTATTACCTCTCTATGTCTCGTCAGCGGACATGAGAGGTGGCATTTTGCATGTATTTTGTGATTGGGTGTTTGGGGTCACGGGTTTGTATTTAGTTTGTTCAGGACCGACAGGGTTTGTCGGTCAACCATTACATTCCCTTCTGCAAGTCCATTATTTTTATTACGTTGTTGGAGTGTAACTTGTATCGAGTCTGACTATCGAGTCAGTTTAGTTTTTCCTGTGATAATAAAGAAGTACAATGCACCAATGAGACTCCTGTGTGTGCGCCAGCCAGGAGTGCTTGGAAAAGGGACAGAGACGTAACACTCTTGCAACACACATGGTAGTTAGGTGTCTGTTATGTGATATTCACTTTTTTATTAGAATGAGAAAATATTATTGATCCCCGTTTCCTATGGAAAGTGCCTATGTTAAGACTGCACAGACACACAAAGATACTGAGGCAATATTAAAAGTACAATATGAAATGTAAAGTCAAAATAAATCCAATAAAAAATCTATATGCCAGATATGTGCCACCATTTGTGTATATAGAATAATCTTTTCATATTGAGTATTAACTGCAGATTTTGATTGGATTTATTTAGACTTTATATTTCTATTGTTCTTGCCTCTGTGCAGTCATAAGCAATCTCCTCCAGTATCAATGACGTTATCTGATTCTGAATCTCAGAAACTGCTCTGATGCTTCATCAAAGAAAAGCAAGACTCTCAGAATTTAAGTAAATGAGTAGAGTTTTTTTAAAACAACTAATATGTTTGGCAAACAGCTGTGGGAAACAACAACAATGGGGAGATAAAAGGGGAAAACATAGAATCCAGATATACAGGATAGGGCATTTAAGTTTAATATATGAACTTCATCACCTGCAACCAATGACGTTTTTCAGCCCTTCAGTTATAGTTTTATTAATTCCTCTCTGAAAACATACCTAATTTAAAGATTAAACTGGATATTTTTTAAAGAATTAATACATTTTATTACATGATGTGAAGGTTCTTTATGTCTTTCAAATATCCTTTATATCGTTAAAGCCTCGTGCTCATACGTCATTCACGCTTGGTCCTTCAAGGAAACAAAACATACGAACATCATGGGTCAAAGAATCCTTGTGCTGAACAGCAGAACATTGAAAAATAGGTGGTTGCTGCATTAAAGTCCAGTTTGAAATGCCCAGATAACTGGAATCAGGTTTTTAAAAATTGGTCATTTGGCGAGAGTGAATGAGAACACAGCCCGATAAATGGAAGAAGGAGAAGAGGGAAGGGAGTGAGAGGCAACAGAGACCGGTATGGAGGCATTGGCATGGTAACAGCCATTTTCTACCTGAGCGGATGCTTTCACACCTTTGATGAGTGCAAATCTGAAACTCTCACCTTCTGGCAGGGGCATCTGCTGACGAAACCTTGGCACTACAGACAAAGCAAATTATTTAAAAAAAAGAACAAAACAAACAGTCCAAATGACTGTTTACTGCTCTCATTACTTTCCTCACTACCTCACTGAGTAATGCAAAAGTAAATCAGTAAGAAGTGGAATTACTCTCTGAAACACACACACCTGGAATACCTGAAAAGCCCCAAAGACAGGCAGGTCAGGGAGTCAAGGACACCATAAACATTTAAATTCATTTTAGATGACCAACTGTGTGTTCATGTCTTAAAACACCACCTTTCACAATGAATCACTGCCAGCTGATCACTGATACCCTTTTAAATATTTTTATTTCGGAGGTTTTGTAAAAAAAAAAGAAAAAAAAAAGGATGATTTATTTATCTAGTAGCCATTATCTGTACACATTCAGATGACTGAATTTTCATTGTTTCATTATACTTAATTATCCTTATCTAATTTGATTGGGAACGATCAAGTAAAATTAGAGAAATGGATCCACCACCTATTGAGTTTATCTCATCCGCGGTGATCTTATCATATCATCATATCATCACACTAGTATAGTCGTTAACATGGTGGCTATGGCAACAAAGCCACATGACTGAAATAAGCAGATATGCTGAGCGGTTTCCTTCTTAAATAATTTGTCATTAATTACGTTAATTATGCTGTAATTATTTTTTAAGCCTTTTTAGAGGAGCCTCTGTTCCTTTGTTGGGGAAATTTGTCTTCACAGGCATCAGGAATTGATGAGCCACAAACCACAAAGTGTGAAAGTGTCTTTAAAGTATGTCAGCATTACTCATCTTGCATCTACTTGCATCAGCCTCAGCATCTTCTCTTGTTGTTATGAGTTTCCGGGCAGATGGACACAGACATCCTGCTTTTCACTCTTTCTACACCAACTAAAAATGCCTACATTTGCATGGACGCTGGGACGAAATGTTCTCTTCTCTTCTCATCTCATATTTGGAGCTGTTGGATAGTGCCCTGTGCTGTCCCTGGTCTGTCGGGACATAAATCATGTTTGGTAATGGAGTTACTGCATTAGGTCCAGGCTCCATCTACCCAGGCCAACTGCCCAACTGAGTGCAGCAGTCTGAGGACACTATCTGCGAGCAAACAGATTCAAATCCATCAGAAGAGAGCACACAAACACACTCGCACACATACACACACAAACACACACACACAGATCTCACCGGATGAGTTTTGGTACTGCTGCCCGTTTTGATTTCCGTGTGAAAGGAGTTTGTATATGTTGAGACATGATACAGCAGAACAAACCTTGGCTGCTTTCAGGAGAAACTGAAGAGGTGTGAGAACATGAGCAGAGCTCTTTATTGGTGAGAAGAATTAACAACTACATCGCATCAACACTCAATGGCTATTTTATTCTCAAGTGGGGAAAGTTGGTTGGCTGTCCACCCAATTACAGGATTGTTGTGTGATTGTATGGATGTTAATGAAGGTAAAATTCTGGAGAATCAGAACTAAATCAGTTTTTTTCACGAACAGTTTTGCCTATTGACTCCTTTGCATGTATCACTCCACCATGAATGGGTTTAGTTTTAGGACCAGAAGCTTCTCAAAAATGTGTCTCAGGCATCAGGTGAAGCAATCATAACCATTTCATGGAATGACTTTTCAAGAAGGAGCTTTCAGAGGCAGATGTCTGGTTATATTTACCTCTAGAACAACCAAACCCACTTTGAACCCTCTGTTGATACCTTAAACACTTAATTATGAGGGAATTTTTTCATATTATTGGAATATCCCTTTAACCTTGAGTATGGAATGATACCCAAAACATTATGAGAAAGATTTACAGCCAAAAATATTTTTTTACACCAAACTTGCATCCAAGCTTCCTGGCCAATTATTCAGAAACTTGCAGTGAGGAAACTGACATTGCCAGAAAAACGAATGAATAAGAATCTGTGTGTTTATTTTAGGGCGCCCACTGATGCTCACCAACGGTCTGGTGGCATCCTGCAGCCTGATGGCCTGGTGCGTTGCACACTGTCCAACAACAGATGGGCTACAGTGGAGCTGGGAGGGGGTGGTCCCGATAAAGTGGCTAGAGAATGTACATGGTGAAAGCATTCCAGGAATAATGCTGGTTGCCTGGTCTTAATGATTGACGATTTCAAATATACTGCTTTGTTTATCTTTTATTTTCTTCCCTACATCTCTTTCCTTTCTCTCTGAGCTTCTATCCACAATCTGGTTCTGGTCTGTGTGGAAACTGAACAGGCAACAGCAAGCAGATCCTCTCACAGCATCACAGAGCCCTGGAGACAACACAACACACACACACACACACGCACACACACACACACACACACACACGCAACAGGACTACTGCTCCAACACAACACACACATGCATGATAAAACACACAGCACACACACACACCACAAATCACTGCAGTCCCCTGAGATGCTCTCAGTTCAGAGAAAATCAGAGCTGCAATCTAAAAGAAACTAGAGACCACACGTTTTTGCTTTTGATGCCTTAAAGAGACTTTAAACATTCTGAGGTCTAAAGGTTAGAAATGGTTCATTGTAGAGACAATTGTTACAGTTGTGGTGAATGGAACCAGGCAACACAAATGCAGCCATTTTATTCACACGTGAGTTCCACGTGTCTCTGAGTTGATTATAATAAAATCGTGGAGAATCTTAAAAGAATCAGTTTCCAGTGCCACACAACGCCTGTATTCCTCCACTAAGAATGGGTTTAGTTTTAGGACCTAAACCTTCTAAAAACTCTGTTTGAACAAGGTCTCAGTCGGCAGGTGGGGCAACCTCAACCTCGACGGAGCTTTTGAGGCAGAAGTCCATTCACTCTGGAATTGACTCAAAACCCACTCTCAAAATCTCAGTTTTCATCTTACACACTGAATTATGGTGGAATTTAGAAAAATGATTGCAATTCCCCCTTTATCCCAAAGATATTGCTATAAAGCTACAAGAAAAATATTTACCATCTAAAACCTTGTTTCAGCACCTTGAACAGCTCCCCTCCCACAGAACTAGAGAGATATATTTTTAGTCATAATTTCGCGAGAAAACAGACTTTACGCTTTTTTTAACTGATTGTCTTTTACTGTAAGATAGCCCCAAAACACATAAACAACACTATAAAAACACTAACACAAAAAAAAAATCATGTCAATAATGTGTTCGCTTTCTTTATCTCCTGAATTAATAAAAAGGCAATTTAGTCCAATTAATGACTGCAGTAAACTTTACGTTCCGAGAGCACCCATTTATACTGAAAATCTAGGAATTTGTGATGTGGGAAAAAAAAAAAAAAAAAACAATAATTTTTATATTTTAAACCCAATGCTCTCAAATATGCTCCCAAAATTATTTCAGTTCATTTTAAATTCAGCGTAATACTTTGCACTTAAAGAAAATGTAAAGGTAAACCCATATCAAGACTGTACGGTTTACACTGAACTTCTCACTCCTGCAGTGATAGAATGTAAAATATCAATGTTGCTCCTGTATAGACTATACTGTAATTAATGAATGTGTGTTTTCTTTGATTTAAGCAGGTAAATACAGTAGCAATTTAATTTACAGTAATAAAAATACAGGGCTTTAACAAAACAAAACACTAGAAAACTTAGAGCCACACTTGATACAATGGCGCAGGGCCCCAGCCACTCAGCAAGGAAACATAAAATGTAAAAACCCAAACATAAACAACCAGCATGAGGATGAGGGTGCGACTTCACTGAAGTCGCAACTGCTGAACCACGTATAAGTGGTGGTTTACTGTATTTAGATGTATAAATCACCCCTTTATGCCAGGAGGGCATGAATGTATGTTTATAGTATCTGCACAGAGGAGATACAAACAAATCATGCAAATGTTTTGTACAAAATCTGTTTATTCCCCCTAAAATATCAGCTCGATACTGATACTGAGCTTCAAAACGGCACACCCCTCTCTCTCTCACACAAACACACAAAGATTTTAAGTGACAGGTGACCCCAGTTCACAGGGATGTGCCTAGTCACACACTCTTGACACCCACATATGTGAAAGCCTGAATAATACATGCACAACTTCTCTCTAACACACCCCAACTCCCTCTCTCGAACACTAACTCTCACACATGATGTAACTCTCTCTCTCCCTTCTCTCTCTCAGGCACACTCTATCCTTCTAACTCTCTTTCACTCTAACAGTCTTTGTCACAAATGCTCTCTCTACCATCTTCTCTCTGTCTACTTTCATTTTACTGCCTTTTACAGACTGTGCACTTTTAGTAATCTTATAAGACAATTACAGATCACACTGTGCAACATGGATATGATAAACTTGTATGGTGGTGTGTGTGAAGGTGTGTGGATGTATGATGATGTGTGTGAAGGTGTGTAGATGTGTGATGGTGTGTGTGAAGGTGTGTAGATTTATGATGGTGTGTGTGAAGGTGTGTAGATGTGTGATGGTGTGTATGAAGGTTTGGAGATGTATGATGGTGTGTGTGGAGGTGTGTAGATGTATTATGGTGTGTGTGAAGGTGGGTAGATGTATTATGGTGTGTGTGAAGGTGGGTAGATGTGTGATGGTGTGTGTGAAGGTGTGTAGATGTGTGATGGTGTGTATGAAGGTGTGTAGATGTGTGATGGTGTGTATGAAGGTGTGTAGATGTGTGATGGTGTATGTGAAGGTGTGTAGATGTGTGATGGTGTGTATGAAGGTGTGTAGATGTGTGATGGTATATGTGAAGGTGTGTAGATGTAAGACAGTGTGTATGAAGGTGTGTAGATGTGTGATGGTGTGTGTGAAGGTGTGTAGATGTGTGATGGTGTGTGTGAAGGAGTCTAGATGTGTGATGGTGTGTGTGAAGGTGTGTAGATGCATGATGGTGTGTGTGAAGGTGTGTAGATGTATGATGGTGTGTATGAAGGTGTGTAGATGCATGATGATGTGTATGAAGGTGTGTAGATGTGTGATGATGTGTGTGAAGGTGTGTAGATGTGTAATGGTGTGTGTGAAGGTTTGTAGTTGTATGATGGTTTGTGTGAATCTTTGTATATGTATGATGGTGTATATGAAGTAGTGTTGTTTTCGTCAACTAAAATTTTGATGATGTATCTTCGTCAACTAATGCTGGTCATGTGACAATAACGTAACGAAATCTATAATGTAATTTTGTTGACTAATAAGAGCGAGACTCAATTTGGTTTACAATATAAAAACTGTGCTAAAGTGTCTCTTCATTTTCGTTGACTAAAACAAGACGAGACGTTATTTCCTGTGCGATAGGGAGGGGAGAAAAAAGTAAAG
>JBBMFX010000016.1:0-15457 GCA_037832545.1 Rhabdalestes septentrionalis | reverse complement strand
TACTGGCTTGTGTGTGAGTGTGTGTGTGTGTTTGTGTGTGTGTGTTTGTGTATGTGTTTGTGTGCGTGTGAGGTTAGCATGCTTGTAAAGCTCAGAGAGGCACTAACCTGTGAGCTCAGGGGGGTGGGGTGAAGTCAGGAGGGGGGTCCTCTCTAAGTGGAATTCTAGAACAGAAACAAACACACAAGAGCTGTTTAAACACACACACACACACACACACACACACACTACACACACACACTACAGGGCTAATAAAACACATGTACAGAAGTGAAACACAGCATCCGCTATCGCTACAAACTGGGCTTCTACTGTATTAATGTGCCGCTCAGGAGCCTAGAACAGAGGGGTGTTACTGACCCCCCCGCTGAGATTTACAAGCAGCCGGTGTTTGTGTTTGTGTGAGAGAGAGAGATAGAGAGACAGAGAGAGAGATAGAGAGACAGAGAGAGACAGTGAGAAAGAGAGAGAGAGGGAGAGGGAGAGGTTGGGGGAATGTCTCAGGTTGTGAAAAATGCCAATAATTAACAGTAACCTACTTAATAAACCATCTTATTTGTAATGATTCCTGAAGATCTGTGATGAGATTTGTAGTCTTGAAACAGTTTTGTGTGCCTGAGTTTCATTGCCATCTTGTGGACAAAGAGTGCAGTGGCACCATCATAGAACATTCAAAGTATACTTTTGATAATGAATGCATTATTTCTTGTTTTCACCAAAAGTGAGACATTATAAAGGCAGCAGCTAACACGTTCCTCATTACAGCTTTATTAAGAGATAATAACTGTTATTTCAACACCTGTACGTCCTACAAATTACAAATCCACCCACATCTTCATTGACAAACTTGATCAATTTGAAAAATAATTTAATGTTATTCCCTACTTACTAAATATGTCACATTTATATATTTATATTGATATATGTATGTATGCATAAGGATGCTCTCCTGCATCAGTACTAACCCTGACAGCTAAAGCTAAGAGCATATTTATGGAAATGTATATGTATATATATATATATATGTATGTATATGATATACATGGGAACGATATATGTCCTAATGAAAAAACGATCCTCAGTTTGCCCTCATTACTGCTGTATACTGTAGCAAGATACAGATATAGCTTAATAGGAGCAATACAGGTGTATTATAAAGGTCCATTATGAAGTGTTTCCCCACCTCTGGCTTCTTTAAAGAAGAATCGTGTCATTTTACCTGGGAACTGATACGTATATCCTGGGGTCAGGCTGGTATAACTGCGCCCGGTGTAAGTGGCTGCCTGGAAACCAGGATAACCTGAGAAGCAGATAACAAAAGGGACAGAAATAATAACATTATGAGTGCCATCATCCTGTCCTGTCCAAGAACACCACACATTCATCCCAGAAACTGTACAAATCACATTTTATTTATTATCTTTAAAATTCTGAAAATCTATCGATTGTTTTTTAAAAGCTGTTTTCAAAAAAAGGAATACTGTCCATCTGTATTTAAAAGCTGATTTATATCCTAGAAAGTTGCCCTGAATGTATCCCTTGTGAATGGTTTTAATTTTAGGACCAAAAGCTTCTCAAAACTCGTAGAATAATGTCTCTGGTATCTGGCGGCACAACCACAACCATTTCATTGAATAAATCTGTGATCAGCTTATAAACCACCACTGTAAACAGTTCTGACTCAGTGAGTTTGATTCCCCTTCCCAAACTTTACAAATATAACCTGTAGTGTACAAAATACAGCACTGGTAGTGTATATACAGTATATGTAAAGAAGTATTGGGATGCCTGACCATTACACCAACGGGGATTTTAATAACATTACAATTAAATCCATAGGCTTCAGAATGGAGCAGATCCCTCCACTCTTCATGGAAGGCTTTCCAGAAGACTTTGGAGCATTTCTATGGGGAATCTGTGCCTATTCAAACCAAGTTGGAAGCATGGTGTTTTCCAAAAGGTCTTGGTATGCTGAAGCATTAAGATTACCCTTCACTGGAAGTAAGGGGCCTAACCAAACCCTGAAAAGCAGGTGTGTCCCATTACATTTTTCCATTTAGTTAATATGTAAAACGCTATTTTATGATGTAATTGGTGCTATAAACACCAGGTGGCAGCAAAGTGCCACTATTCACTCTGAAGTTAGGGAACGTGTGAATTACCCAGCATTCCTATGCCCAGCATGAAAGCGTCCATCCCGTATGGCATGACCCTCGCTCGACCCCTCGATGACCCTGCTGGTGACATCACTTCTTTTGGCTGGGCCTTCTTACACTCCACCTGTGGTCAGTGTGTACGAAAAGAAAGGTAAAAGCTGAACAATGTTGAGTCCACGCCTGGAGGACGGAGGAACGAACACAATAGAGCCGCAGGCTGGATCACAACAACAGGGCCAAAACCAGACCAACCAGTGCTCACTCAATCCTCACCATTTTATTGTTGATCTCGTGGAAGTGGATCTCGCACACCTTCTCCACCACGTCCTCGTTCTCGAATGTCACGAAGCCGAACCCTGGAGACACAAACACACCTGGACTGTAGAGCAGTAGAGGAGTCAACAAGGAACAGGAGCTTAGTGTTTACCACTAATTCATTTATTTCACTGCCTTCACATTTTTTTCTTGTTAAGCATTGGAAAGTTGTGAACAACTACACAGAAATTTATCTATAAATATAAATATACATTTTTATCTCATTGGCTGTCACATTCAATATGTAACCCTTGTCTGAAGATCCACATTATATTTATATCAGGCAGCTTTTTGTAGGAAAGTAGTGATAAATAAAAAAATAAAAATGAAGGAACTCAAATAGTAAACATACTGTGGATGTATTTGATAGCAAATAAATGAGATTTTTAACTGCAGATGTAGTAAATCTCAGAGTATGCCAAAACTTTTGATTGGTAGAATGTTAGCAGCACAGCTAGTCATCTCACACTTTCCTCGGGTGTTCAGAATCTCGCGTTTTCTGAACATGTATGCCTCGCTGCTCTCTATAAATATGGAATGAATGGATGCAATGGAGGTTTTCCAGGTGGCTGCTACTGTTTTTAGTCATGGTAAGATATTTTTGTAAATTTTTTAAAGATGTGAGTGTCGCAAGCAAACTCTGGACACCAAACACTTGTGTTGTTTACCCTTGTTTGCCTTTTCCCCTCCACACAACGTGGGGGCAGTGCTACCAGAGATGCTGTGCATTAGAAAAGCCAGAAAAATGCATTGAAGACATTAGCCATATGTCTACAAAGGAAAAATCTATCGTTAATACATAATCAAATGTTTCAGGCTGGGTTTTGTGACTGGAACCAGACGTCTGCCTCTAAAAGCTCCACAGAGAAAGTTATTCCATTAAATGTATATGGTTGTGACCTTGTTCTACTAGAGTTTTGCGAAGCTTTTGGTACTAAAACTAAATCCAATCATGGTGGAGGGATACATGCAGGGCGTAGTGAGGCAAAATATTCCCCCTAAGAAATCCATATAAACACTAAGGGTGTACTCACACTAGGCACGATTGTCCCCCCTCCCCACTACCCCTCTGGCCTGCACTCACATACGGTTCCAGCATTCGTACCGGAGCGCGCTTACGTCATTATGGTGCGGCGGTTTCGCTGAACGCAGTGGAGTCCATTGCTCTGGTTACTTTGTTGATAGTAATTTTAGGTCATTTGGTCCGCGGTGGTCCACAGCCCTCTCATGCCTGTTGCTTTTGTGGCATGAAATTCTTTTTGCGAACGTCGCTCACACTACAAGCGAACAGCGCCCGAGTCCAAACGGCACACATTTTCTTTTACGGCATTTAGCGAATGCCTTTATCCAAAGCTACTTTAATTCCCTAACTACAGGGGACAATCTCCCTGGAGCAACGTGGGGTCAAGGGTCTTGCTCAGGGACCAAGTGGTGGTGCTGGAGGTAGGATTCGAACCCAGACCTCATGGTCCAGTGGCAAGCACAATTCAGAGCACTCACACTAGTCAAACGAACCGCACTTTGGTGGTCAAACGTACTTGGGCATGGTTCAAACTGCCTAGTGTGAGTACACCCTCAGAGCTTCACTGGGTGTTGATAGTGAATAAACCACTATATTTGTGTTTCATCTGGTTTTATTCACCTCCAAGTTAAAGAAATCAGAGTCAATAAACTGATTCACACCAAACAAAATCTGTTTACACACTGGATTATGGTAGAACACCCATTAAAGATTTGAAAAACATACATTCACTCAGATGGGTCAAAACTCTTTCTTTACTTTATGACAGATTTATCTCTCTCTCTCTCGCTCTCTCCACACCACCCCAACCCCCCCCCCCCATCCTAATCAATCAGCTGTGAGGCAAAAGGGGGAGGGGTGTAGGTGCTTAACGCGGGCTTTAGCCTACCCCCCTCCCCCCAAACGATTAACGAAGCCTCTTATTACTCCACCTCTCTCCCCACCTAATGCTTATCTGAGGGAAAGAGAGAAATAAAGAAAGAAAGAAAGAAAGAAAGAAAGAAAGAAAGAGAGAAAGAAAGCACACAAGACAGAAAGGAACGAAAGTAACACCTCTGGATCAAACAGTTGGATCAAAAGTTGAAAGTAAGTTTGTAGGCACATTAACAATTTATGATTTTATTTGTACTTAATTACACAGCAACAGTGAAGAGAGAGGGAGCAGTAGACATAAAGACAGTGAGAGAAAGAATAAAAGAGAGAGAGTGATAGAGCGAAAAAAGGCATAGGGAGAGCAAGAGAGATAAAGAGAGACAGACAGAAAGAGAGAGAGAGATATTGGGCCAGAGTGACTCACCTCTGTGTCTGTTGGTGGTCTTATCAAACATAAGCATGGCATCATCCACCTACAGGAAACAGAAACAGAGAGAGAGAGAGAGAGAGAGAGAGAGAGAAAGAGAGAGAGATTTAGAGAGAATGAGAGAGAGAGAGAGAGAGAGAGGGAGGGGAGGGAGAGAGAGAGAGAGGGAGGAAGAGATTTATTACACCCTAATTAGAACTTAAACCTTCTCACTGTTACACACAGCACAACATGCGGGACCAACAACCCACACCGAACCACACCGCTCTTACCAAGCCTGAGTAAACAAAAAAATAAGTAATAAAGAGCAAAAATAATATCGATAGGTAATAATAATGGTTGGCTGTCCTGTTCGAAAAGCAGTCTAGGCAGAAATGGGTGGGTGTTGCCCCATGTTTGTTGACTGGGTGTGACATCAAGTGGGGTGGGTTACTATTACGTCTCAAATGTTAAGAGAGATAAAAACTGAGATTTACATGATACTGGCCCTTTAAAACCAGCCGGAAAATCTGTGTTGGGTTTGTGTGTTTGTTTATGTGTGTGTGTGTGTGTGTGTGTATCTGTGGCTCACACACTCTTGAAGCCCCGTTATTAGACTGCAGGCTTGGCTCGGGTAACACACTTGCACAGCTCAGCATCCAAAATACTAACAGAGTTTACAGGAAAACACACACACACACACACACAAACTGTGGTGGATGAGGGACGATGTTCCCACCTGCTCTGACCAAACACACTCACACACACAAACAGCACTGTAATACACTCACAATCAAACTCATATCACAGGGGGCCAAACTCACCTATTCACACGCAGATAGAGTTCCAGCATGAGTGTGTGTGTGTGTGTTAAATGATATTTTAGAAGGCCTGTGGTCAGAGTGTGTGCACTGACGAGCACAAGTGCATGAGTGAGTGTGTGTGAGTGTGTATCTGAGGACATGCGTCACTGTGGCTATTCAGACGTCTCCGAACTGCTTAGGCCTAAAAGTCAAAGGTGAAGGTCAAAGGTGTGAAAGCCACTGTGCGTTTATTCATGTGCCTGCATATGAATGTGTGTGTGTTTGTGTGTGTGTGTGTGTGAGAGAGAGAGATAGAGAGAGAGAGATAGAGAGGGCCTGAGAGTGCTTATGCATGGGTACACATTTATTTATATGTGTGTATTTGTGTGTGTGCATGTGTGTGTCTGCACATGCGTGTGTGTGTGTGTGTGTGTGTGTGTGTGTGTGTGTGCTGATTGAGCTGTGGTCAGTCTGTCCATTCCCATATATCCTTTCACACACTTAATATATTAGTTCTATCAGGATTACTTAATTATAACCTGATTATATATACCAATTATAATCAGAAAATTATCAGTTAAAACGCCCCTGCGTGACAAAATGATAAGTTGCTTTCTAATAAAGTGACCATTGAATGTACACACACACACACACACACACACACACACACACACACACACACAAGACATGCACACATATATAGTCGTTATATTCTGGAACAGTTTGGAGAGAAAACATTTCTTATAAACCAGACAGTGAATGAAAGAACAAAGAAGTGTTTCTAATAAAGTGTCCAGTTAGTCAGTGTGTATACAGACACTGCAGAGAGCTTGGAAGTGAATCAGGTTGATCGGTAACGTCTTTATGCTAAAAGTTGACACGTTTGATATTTTCCTCTAAAACCGTTCGCCCACCAGCCACCCCCAACCTGCGCCGTCACCACGGAGACTAATGAGCACCTTCTAATGGGCATGTGGGTAATTGAGGACTTATTACTGAGTTAATGAGGACATTTTAACGGCGAACACTCATCCCAGCACCATTTTTTCTCTTTTTTCCCTCCCTTCATCCCTCTTTCTCTCTCTCTCTCCTATTTCTCTCTTTCCACCCCCCCCCCCCCCACCCCCCTCGCCTGTCCAAAGCAGGCCAGCTCACAAAGTGTCCAGTGAGGCAAACTAATCTGGAACTTCCCCGGGTGGCTGAAGCTCCATCTCTCCCTCTCTCTCTCTCCCTACATTCCTCATATGAAGCAGCTCAAGAACTTTCTGATGGAGCGAGTGAAGTGTGCGGCCCCTGCAGCTAAAAAAAAGAGGGGAATAAAGCTTTTTGTTTTCCAGTGTGGGACGAGTGGTTCAGTTTTTTTGCCCGTTTGAAGTGGACACAAGCTTCAAAAGTGGTATTGTTGTTGGGGGAGCTGTAGTAATGAGCAAGCCTCCTCCCATCACATACACACACACACACACACTCACTCACTCACTCACGCACACACACTTGTTTTTATACTTTGTTAGGTTGTGGAATAGTAGCTAATAACTGTACTGACAAAGCACAATATAATCATGTAGAAATGGTGGGATCAAAACGAAATTCAGCGTATCACTTCACTCCATAAATGACTTAAATAAACAGTACTGTGCCAAAGCCCTGATTCACCCTCTCTTTCTGTTCTGATGGTACAAAAAGATATTTTCTGTTGGTCAACCTGTCTTATCTTTGTCATATATGATTAAATGAAATAAATGGGAAGCACTGTTGTACTGTAACAGGCTGCAAAGTGCCTGAAAAAGGAGTCTAGATAAAGTTGTTCCAACTGCTCAGCATTCAGCACCACCAGTACACTGATCACTGCCTGATCATCTGAAATCATCTGCTCCTGATGTGTTGTGTTCTGCTTGAATGATGCATACGAAGGTCATTGTGTCTTAACAAACAAAAAACATTCCTCTGTAACTGGTCAGTTTCAGGTACTGGACTGGAAATGAGAGAATTTGGAAGTCCTTCAAGAAGCCTGGAGAACTGTTCTTCAAGACTACATTAAAATACAAGGAAAAAGTTTGGAAGCAAAATATGAAGATATGGGGAGGAGCTCAAAACTTTTGCACAGTATGTATGAGTGTGTATATATAAACTTAATCCTAAACCTTTAAAAAATCTAAATCTAAAGAACCAGAGAAAGATTTACAAAGTCAGGAACAGTTTGTTTAAGTGTTTGTTTGTTAAGTCCTAGAAATGAATGAAAACACAGACACACACACACACACACACATAATATTTCCCTCCCTCTCCCACACACACACACACACACACACACACACACACACACACACACACAAAATCTTTCCCCCCCTCTCCCTCACACACACACACATACGCAAACCACACAACAAAACCTTTTGCCCGCTGAATTACTTGGGGACAATGGATGGGTAGGTCACCGTGGTAACGGGGCAGTGGGGGGGGGTCTGGGGCAGGAGCAGCTGTTCCATCAGATTAATTCAGATTCAAGTGCTTCTCCCCCCACCACCCTGCCCAAACTCACCCCACCAACTTTAGCCCGTCCATCTCCTCTCTTTTTTTCTTCCTCTTTCTCTATCACCCCCCACAAAAACGTGCAACCACTTCTCTACAACTTCCCTCAAATTCTTTCTCTCTCTCTTTATCTTTCTCTCCATGTCCTCTATCCAATACACTCACTATATACATTTACTGCCCCCTAAAAAAGTATATTTATCTATAAAATGATCTATATACAGCTATATACATATAAACTTAATACAGCGTTTTCCTGTTGATTCTAATGTATTATAATTTCCTCAGGTGGCTTTTTAAGGATGTTTTAGCACAGTTGCTCTACATTCACATTCACAACCTCTCCAAAATGTTCACTCCCACTCGCTTGCCCCCCTCCCATGCCCCCCTTCATCTCCTTCTCATTGTCTTTTTCTTTTTCATCCATTTCCCCTTCAGAAAGGCTCCCCCACTCCCCAAACTTTGCCCCATCTCTCCCTTTCTCTCTCTCCCTTGCCATACACCCACTGCTCCCTCTCTCTCTTTCACTGACTCTGGTCTACATTCCACTCTTTTGTCAGTATCCAGGCGAAGGCAACAAAAATGCCCCTGTTCGGCGTCCCCTGCTCACAGGTGAGCTGGGAGAACAGTGTGGAAACTTATTCACGCTCCCCTCCCGAAACCGGACGCTTTATCAAACCCTACACTCTCTCTCTCTCACTGGACTTCATTATACTGCCTGTATTATCTTTCAGCCGTCTGCCAGCGCCCCCCTGTAACATACAGTACATAGAAGCCACCCCTCATTTCTTTATTTGCTTCTGCCTGTCAAACCTTCTTGTCTTAGGAATATTGAGTAGATTAAATAAAAGAAATGGGACAAAATGCTTTACTGCATCTTTGTTTTTTTGCTTTACAAGAAAAGAAAGTCTGACTCTTTTAGAAGCAAAATATGAAGCAATTGAGAGAGGAGGTCAAGACATTTGCACAGTATAGTAACTAATTAGCTTTTATCATTCAGCTGCTTTCAGTCATGCAAATAGATGTAGTGTAACGATGGATAATGGTGAACTGGAACCATGAAAATGGGTGTAGTGTAACTACAGAATGGGTGTAATATAACTACAGCTATGGGAGATATGTAAGCATGGAAATAGGTGTAGTGTAACCATAGAAACTGGTGTAGTGTAACCATGTAAAAAAGTGTTGTGCAACTACAAACACAGATTAACTTCGGAATCCAGAGTGGTGGAGCCACTAACATAAGCTATAACCATAGTAATAGTTGTGGCGTAACTATGGAAATAAGTGTATAACAACTAAAGAAATAAGTTCTCTTGATTGGGCCGTGAATCGAAAAATCGAGACAGGCCATTGTTCCACAATTGGTTATTTAATATCATCTAATGTGGCCAAGTGAGCCTTGGCAAATGCTGTGATAGATAGTTTGGCCTTAATGTTGAAAAGGTTAAGAAACATTGCTCTAGTCCAGCGATCCGTAAATCAGTGGTTTGTGTGTAGAGATGGTTGTTAATCAGTCAGTCAGACTTCAATTGTTCTGCTATGCTATGGTTCTGGCTTGTGCATTCTTTGCACAGCTTGTCAGACTGATTTTTTTTACACCCCTCACACTGACATTGTCACGCATTGCCTGTCTCATGCCTTGCATATTGTATTATTGCATTTCTGCAGAGATTTATTTCATTGTTATATTCTTTATTGCTGTTGTCTCTGCATCTTTATGTACCTGTGCAGTCGTAATTCCTCCAGGATCAAAAACATTTTCTGATTCTGATTTCAGACCTACTTATAAACACATACGCTACTGGAATTCAATGTATTCTATGGTACTTATATTAATGCTATGAATGGCTGAGGTAATACTTAGTTTACAGTATATAGGTATGCAATATATATTATTTACTGTGATAGCAGAGGCATTATTATTATTATTATTTACTTAATTTTTTACAGATGTAGATTTTTTCTCCTCGTCCTACACTTTTTGAAATATTGACACCAAAATGTGCTTTAATATCTGGTGTAACACGCTTGTATTCATTTGGTTGATGCGAGACTGAGTACTGATCATATAAAAAATCACCTTTGTGGTCAAGGGTCACTGAAAATGAAGCAGTGAGTCAGTTTAAAGACAGTCTGTGATATCATGCGTATGGTGGCTGGAAAGCAACAATTTGCAGAGCAACAAATCAGTTTTGAATCTTCATTAACAGGCTTCAAAACACTAAAGCTCAGGTTAGTCATATAAGAAGACGTGTGTCAGTGTTTGCTGTGTTTAATTAAAAATAATCAGGCTGTGAATGCTGGTGTGGGCACTATTCCCACCCATTTTTGGGCGAGAGTGGTTCGGCCACCTGTTTCAGCCATCCTTAACCATAAATGTCGTGGTAAGAGACGCCTCTCTGTGGTTGACCGGTAAAAAATAGTGTTGAATGACGTGAGTCAGAAAAGGTCCTGGTTTGAGACCCATTTGAGAATGTTTTGGTGACTTTAGCAATCACACAAACACACTTTTTGTGTTATTGCTGTGTTATGAAGCCCCAACTTGGATAAGCAAAAGAGTTTTTTCCATCTCATTCCAAAACACATTAAGAAGGTTCTTACCTTTCCAAACTGGTCAAAGTACTGCTTCACATCTTCGATTGTGGTGTTTACTGACAGGCCCCCAACAAAGATCTTCTTAGTCCTTGTCACCAACTGAGATGATACAGACAGGAGAGCAGAGAGGGGGAGGGAGGATGAATAATCGGGGGGTTTGGAGATATTCAAAAGGCAGGATCTTCTCAGTTAGTCAGATAGTTTAAGTCTGCCTAATAGGAGCATGGGGACATGGCTAGTGGACAATTCTCACTTCAAACTGACCTTTTCCATTCAGCCTAAATGTAGACAACCGAGACCAACCGAGACTTCTTCACGTCTTGATTTTAAGAGGTTAATTTTTCTAACAAATAATGGAAGCATATAGCCACCAATTAGACTCTGTTCACCGCAATCTAACATCTGAGGCTTGTAAAGTACTAAGCAAAAAATCTTGAGCCTCCCCTCATTTCATTACACAGTTCTCCTGGCTTCCTGAAGGACTTTCAAAGTCTCTTATTTTCACTGAACCAGTGAAGAAACAGGTATTGATGATTCCAGATGATCAGGTGGTGATCAGTATACTGTTGGTGCTGAATGCAAAGTGGATGGAACTCCTTTATCTTTGCAGACCGTTGCAAAGAAACCTTTGTTCCTGTTTCTTTCATTTAATATATTAAGTATGCCACAGATAAAACAGCTTGATAGGCATAACATATGTCTGCACCAGCAAGGTGATTTGAAGCAAAACAGAAAGAGATGAGGGAGGGCTCAAGACACACACTGTATGTGCGGTGATAATTACACTTACTGGCTATGGCTGTACTCGTTTGGCCTCATTTGTTTAGGGAGAAACCCTGGTTTGTTAAATAACCCCCAGCTCCACTTAATGATAGACTACAGTTAGGTGACCCAAGCTCCTCCTGGCCAGGTGGGATTGACAGATGGACAGCTGTGCTGAAAGACATACCTTCGGCTGGGCCCGGCGGGGGAAGGCCACTTTCGGGTCGATCTAGAGGAGAGGCGGAGAGGAAAAATGCGGGTTTAGCAACGCAACCACTACTACAACACAGGAGCTACAAACGTAGGTCAAGGGGCCACGTGCAACCCTGCTGGACATCCCTTCTTCTGCCTGGACCCAACAATTTCCCCTCCAGATGCTTCACATAACTGTGCTAATCATTTAAAGAGCAACACTACACATGTTTGATTTCAGGACTCTGGCTTTAGGAGTCACTGGTTGTCAGAGTTGTTGAGTACAACCATGAAGATCGTCTGAGCAACCAGTCTGCAAAAAAGAAAAAAACGTGACACTAAACCCCAACGTTAGCTAACAAACCGGAGTTGGTCGTTCTGGTCTTCATTACATGATTCTGGCTATCAAAAGACCCTTGGTGTGTCCGAAATCATGCATTTGGGACCAAGCTAAAACTAAGAGCACTGGAAGTACCCGGATGGTGCACTAATAATGGCCAGAAAACGCAGTGTGGAATGATGGACACTACATGCATTAGATCATTGTATGAAATTGAATACAATTGTTAACAAGAGCAGCCTCTCCCAGACCCTGGTCATCATATTGTAAACATATTGCGGGTCTCTTGACTGCCTGAATGTTAAGCTAAAGATTTAAAGCCTAAAATTTGTGTTAGCATGGTAAGCCCTTTAAACTGTAGAAACAACAACTGGTTATCATGGTAAACCTTACCAGGTTAATAACTACTAACAGTAACAATAATGTTAGCTACAAAATACCTGAATGAAAATAATGCTAGCCTAGGCTAGCCAGTGAGCTACCTAAAAATTATATGTAAAGTGATCAACACACCACAGCCTAAACTGCACAAAATTCTCTCTATTTATTTAACCCATTTATCAAGTGAAGTAGCAGGTGTCTGGGGAGCAACAGTGGGGAACAGTACCTTGACAGTCCTGGGATTCAAACCCACAACGTGCCTGATCGCAGGGTGAACTCGCTAACCATTAGGCCACAAGCTGCACCAATGTGATATGTTAGCAAGACTAGCCTTTTACAATACCACAATAGAAACAAAAGCTGTTTTTTGAGTTAAGCATGGGTAGACTGATCACCTACTGACATCCTCTGGATATTAATATCTTTAGCTGAAGTGTAATGATGAAGCTAAAACCTTATGTTGAAGCCAATGTTGAAGCAAAACATGAAGCTAAACCTAATGTAACTTTTCCCTGTAGCCTAATTGAAATAATTCTAGCTGAGCTGACAAGTAGCTTATATCTGAGGATGAACAGTTCAATAAGGGAATTTTTAAAATTATTATCTGTATATTAGTTGAGCAGTTTGAATGATTCAAATCTACACCCAAACTTTTTTTCTGAAAGGAATTGGTGAAAAGACTCCCAAGCCAAAATGATAAAGTACCAGATGGTGGGTTTTTTGTCACGTTTTCTTTTTTTGCCTGTAATTTCATTAGTGTTGCTCTTTAAGTGATGCATCACCTGCTGGATGTACATTGGAGCAAAGTGTGCATGTGTATGTATGTGTGTGTGTGTGAGATGGAAAGATTGGAATGGAGGGAAAAGAAAGAGAGAAAGAGAGAGGAACAGTGAGAAAAGAGAGAGTCCAAATGTGAAAGGAACCGGGATGGAGCGGGTGAAAGCCGAGGGAGAGGACTCGTGAGAAAGAGAGAGGGAGAGGAGAGAGAGAGAGAGAGAGAGAGAGAGAGAGAGAGGGAGGGAGTTTCTGTGTCAACACCCGCGGACAAAGAGAAAAGAGGGAGTAGAAAAAGTTCTCTGGTTACTAGGAGAGACGAGGAGAGAAAAGAGACGGAGAGAGAAAGGAGAGAGCGACGGACTCTAGGGGCTGACAGGCCCATCTGTCACTGAATGGAGAAGAGAAGGGTCAGAAACACCACACAGTGACACAAAACACACTCACACGCACTCACACACACAAACACACACACCCAGCCTGGTCATTAGCACCACAACCACATCCCACCTTGGACAAAAAAGAAAACGAAGAAGAGGAACAGCAAAAACAGGGAAGAAAGAGCGAAAATGGCATGAAAAGTGAAAAAAATGACCCACACACCCCCAACAGAACCCTCTCGTTTGTGTTTGTTTGGTCTTTCTGTCTTTCTTCTTATATTCTCTCTTTTTGTTCCCTCCCTTTCCTAGAGCCCAGAGTTTTAAGAAAACAAAAACAAACAAACACACCTCGTGCTCAGCAGGAGCATGCTAACAATGCAAACCCCGCTAACACACACACATACACACACACACAAACACACACACACCGAATCAAGGATTTGGATTCGTCTAGGTCGATTTTCACACAGAAGAGGGATCAATTGTATTAAAAATTTAATAAATTAATCATCAAACCAATCATTCGAGACCAAAACATGAAAAAACTAAACAAAACTGTAAACATGCTAGATTACAAACCACTCGGCTAATAGAGCTGCACGATATGGACAGAATATCAGGACTGCAATTTTACTGCTACGTATTGCGACTGTTACCTCATCACTTTTCTGGATTTATTAAAGTCTGTAAAGTCTGTAAATATTATTTCAAATTATACATTTACAATCTCCATCCATATAGTCCATATATTTTTATATAAGGTCTGAATGGTTTGGGGAGAGTAAACCTACCATTTAAAACAATACTGCATTGTAAGCTACGGGCTGTTTATAAATAGAAAGATCTGTGATATCACAAAGCCAGTACATTTAAATATACCTCCTTATACTGACTACAGCAGTTTAGCTCCGCCCATTTATGCACTGATTGGCTAACACTTTTAATGGTGACAAATAGACTTTAGTTAAATTAAATGAAGACCTTGACTCATTAGAACCAGAACACCCAGTAACTCACCTGGAGCTGTGACTGGTCACCCTGTCAGAAATACTGAGTCAGAAAAAATATGCGTCGGAATCAATATGCAAATGAGCCTCTAACACTGTCGTTAGAGGCTCATTTGAATATTGAAGTCTGTAGTGATATCAGCACTGCAGAGACTAATATCACAATAACGAAAACAGAAGACATATTGTGCAGCCCTATTGGCTAAGTAATATTAGTCTAGAGAACTGGTCTAAGTCCAGCTAGGAACCGAAGTCTAGTCTACTCCATGCTGTACTGAGGTTAAGGTCTAGAAGACGGTGGAGGCAGTACAGCGCTAAAGCTCAAGAGATTAGTCTCAGTTCTGACAAGAGGGTTCGAGTGGAGCTAGACTAATCAGCTAGCATCTCTGACTTTCCAAAACTACAGCAAATTTTGGCCAGAGCCGGTCTCGCTCCGGAGATGAGGCCCGGGCCGAGGCAGACCAGCGGCTTCTTGCCAAGAAACAGAGTGAAGAACGCTAGGCTAGTCTCCGCACCGCGACTCAGGTGCGGAAGAAGCTACGGTTTAGGGCTAAGAGTCGCTACGCTAGTCTGATAGTCACCTCCAGTCCATTACACTCCTGAAGCCCCACCACTCCTGTGCACGGTCAGAAACAAACACAGACACACACACACACACACAGACACACACAAACAAAAAAACAAACAAAAATCAACAAACAGTGCAGCACAGCAGGACAGCAGTGGAGTAAAAGTGGGCACATGGAGAGGTCATGGGGCCAGGCGGTTAAGCAGTTTTTTTTTATAAATATATTTTGATAAACAAGCACATGAGTAAACAATAAATAAATAAATAAAAAGCATCAGTTGTACACCTTTAGCTCACGACTGTTTACTGTTAGCAATTAGCATAGAGCTACAAAGTAGTTTTTTGTATATTG